>QANZ01007979.1:0-24716 GCA_003254925.1 Chamaecrista fasciculata
AATTTATCTCCATAAATTAATAATATGTTCAAAACATATTTATAAAATGATTGGCCCTAGGGCACAATCTCCAACTAACGTTTAACACTATTCAGGGACCTATTTGTACAATAGTGAAAAATAGGTCAATTTCTAACAATACAATCTCAACTTTAGCATCTCAACTTCATCTAATTAACCATAGTCATACACATCTAATTAACCATCAAGGTTGACACTACATGAGTCAAATTGGAGAAACAAACAAACAGTACAACATTCTTGGTTCATCACATTTACTTGCACTAGTACAAAACACTTAACAAAATAACCAACATAATGACAACAACACCAATTAAAAGCAAAATAATCATTCTCAGCCTTCTCAGTTGTCCTTGATATATTGCATTTTCCTTCTTTAACTCTCTGCACCTTTTCTTCTTCAGAGCAAGCAAGTCAATCATCACTATCCTCATCTACCCACTTGAAGAAGCCACAAGTAAGTATAAGATTCTGCATTCAACCCACAAACATTTCTTTACAGTTCAACACTATAAAGACAACATTGTTTACTCAAAGGTAGGCCATATGATATCAATACCTTATACAATGGACATCTATAAAAGTCCCTTGCATAATTTTTAGCAGCCCAAGAAGTTAATATTAACACATTACGACCACACCCACATTTCTTTGTCCTAAATTTTCGCTTTCTCCTTGAAGAATCCACACTATACGATCCTCTTGAAGAACTCATTTCTATGAGGAATAAAGTCTCATAAATAAAAAAAAACAAACCAAAACACACAAATTTAGTGTAAAATCATCTAAAGATGACTGGCTGAAATGACAGTTTAGTCCTAAAATCTTTAAATTCCATTCATTTCAGTCCCAAATTCACAAAATATAACTGTCAAATGGGTGTACAATAATTCCAAACGTTCCAGTTTACTCCCTACTCCAATGATCTTTCAGAAATTGGACCAAAAAATGCCAAAAGGAAATTATGCATAGAGGGACTAAAGTGAAAATCTCATAAAGTTTGAAAAAGGAGGAGAACTCACCAATGTTGTCGGAAAATCCACTGAAATCGCCGGCAACCTTGACTCTGGTTCGGTGAGGGTTTGGGAAATGGGTTGAAATGGTTACGGTTCGAAGGATGAGAAGGTTAGGGTTCGAAGGTGTGTGAGTTTGGGTGTGGATGAGTTCGTTGGTGCGGTTTGATGGTTTGGGTGTGGCTGGTTCAGTGAGTGGTTCAAAGAATTTGAATTTGGGTGTGGTTCAACGGGTTAGGGTGTTGTTGTGTTTTGGTTTGGGGTTTCGGTGTGGTTGTAGGATTTGTTTTGGGGGGTTAAGGTGTGGTTCGACTAGGAGGGTTAGGGTTAATTTTGAGTTTGGGTTAGTTAGATTTTGTTTTTTTTGAATAAAGTTGAAGTCAGGCACCAATTTGACAACACACAATTTTTTTTACTAATAATGCTGATGTGGCGCAATTTACCCAGTTGGCCGTTTTTCTTTTTTAGTTAAACCCGGACTGACGTGGCAGTTAACGTGCCACGTCATGTTTTTTGGAACGTCAGCTTGACGGAAGGACCTATTTGTCTAACGTTCGACAAATTCAGGGACTTATTCGTTTATTTCATTAATCCAGGGACCAAACTGTCAACGTCTCATAAACC
Organism: Chamaecrista fasciculata; assembly: GCA_003254925.1. Lineage (NCBI taxonomy): Eukaryota > Viridiplantae > Streptophyta > Magnoliopsida > Fabales > Fabaceae > Chamaecrista > Chamaecrista fasciculata. Next base: position 1,659 of record QANZ01007979.1, read on the forward strand.
AAGTACCTATTTGGTAGTTTACTAAATATTTTTTTTATTCTGTTTTAGTCTTTAATATTTTTTAAAAGTTTCATAATGAATACCTAATTATTGAATGTAGTCATATCTTTCTCAATTCAAACCAAAATGTAACCAAATTAGAGCTACAAGTTAAATTTGATGAGTTTTTTCTTTGACCAATTAGAGTCATTACAAAGGAGGGAAAATTAGGCATGAAATCAGTCCTGAAAATAGTTTATTTTTTTCATAAATTTAGTCATATCTCTCTTGTTTTAAGTCTGAATGCAACAAAATCGGAGGTACACACAAATTTTTTCTTTGTCAAGTTGGGGTCATTGTCAAACAAGGTCAAACAGTACTCCGAAAGTTAATACTAATATTTTGACCAAATTCACTTTCAGAGTACTATTTAACTTTATTTGTCAAAAGTTTCAATTAGAAAAAAAAAGTTTGTCAAAAATAATGTGTGGCTCGAATTTTGTTGCATTGAACAACTTCAACTATACATATCTCAAAATGTGAAGATGCTAATCCAAAAGCTAGGGTGGGCCAGGCTTTTGCACCCACCCTCCTCACATAGTTGCCCGAACAATAATGGTAAGTTGTGGTGGGGTCTCTACTATAGGTATCACTATTTATAGTTATAAATCCTTCCTTACCGTTTGTCCCGATCAATATGAGATGACTTTAGATAAGCCATTATTTGATACACGTTTTTTATTCACACTATTTTTTATTTCTTTTGGAGATCTACTTAAACTAAAGAGTAAACGATATATTTTTTTTGGTCCAAGAGTAAATTAATAATTTGATTCTTGAAAGATTATCATATTAACAACTCAGTTTTTAAAAGATTGAAGTGTATAATTTAGTCCTTTAAAAATCAAAATGGTATATTAGTCCATAATTTAGTGTATATCGTTTTAATAAAATGAAATGAAAGTTTGAAGTGTATAATTTAGTCCTTAAAAGATTGAAGTATATCGTTTAGTCCATAAAGGATTAAAACGATATATTTTATCCTTACCAATATATCGTTTAGTCCTTAAATACTATATTACCCTAAAATAAAATGAAAGATTGAAGTGTATAATTTAGTTCTTAAAAGATTAAAACGATATACTAATTTAGTCCTTAAAATCAAAACGGTATATTTTAGTCCATAAAAAGAACTAATTAGTATATCGTTTAATCTTTTAAAGACTAAATTATACATTTTATTTTTTTAAGGACCGAATTATCAGTTCGGTCACCTTTTAAAAATCATATTATTAGTTTAATATAAACTTACAGTAGCTTTAGATGGAAATAAATGAAAGAGCTTAATAGTAAAATTAGAACTATTTTTTTGGCATGAAATAAAATCAGATCTACCAATCCATTTTTTGGAGTTCAGTAATTGTTTTTAAGAGATTCACCCTCCAATAACTATTTCCATCAATGGATGACAATTTGGGCAGGTTTGTTAGATACCCGTCTCAATTTAATTACTTGTAAAAAAATATCTAATATTTGTCGAATACCGAATATCGAATAGGGTACAGGTAGTGAAAAATAAAAGATATAGGACTAAAAGTACAAAAAAAAAAGATACGAGAATAAATTAAAATCTGAACAAAAGATACGATACTAAAAGTGCACTTTGGTCAATAATTTTTTATTACTTCATCCGAGCTAGGTTTTTATTGAGCCTGCTTGGTAAAATTCCATGAACTTGAATTATTGCCACAGAAGCTCTATTAGAGAATTTTAAAGTCTAGTAATGAAAAAGATCTAATTGAATCTTAATTAGTGTGACAAGTCATTGCTTTTCTAATCGAACCAGAAAATTCTCCACCTTGATAATCTATGAGAACCAGCTTTATTTAATTCTCTATTGATTTATGTACCAAATCCCTAAGCGCCCTTCATCCATTATCAAATTAGAAGCTAAGAGAACCAGTCATTCTTTGTGGATAAAAAGGTGACATGTTATACAGTCTTACAGATACCACGTGGGAAAACAATTGAGGAATCTTAAGAAAAAAAAAGAAAAAGGAATATTGAAAGAGATAGGTAGTCCCATATTTTTATAAAAAATGATCAACTAACTAAAGATTGATCCTTTAACAAAGATATTTGACCAATTCTACAACTTGACGAAAAGATATGAGACCAAAAATAGTATAGGACCAAATTAGGACCTTTTGCAAAGATATAAACCAAAACTGTAAAAAGAAAAAAAAATATCCATGATCAAATTGGAAACTGAGAAAATATGAGACCAAATTTATACTAATTTGAATTGACTAATAAAATCATATAAAAAAACAAACAAATTTTTGGGAATCTTTACCATTTTTTTCTCACATTTTTTTGTTTTGTAAGAAAAAATTTAGGTGAATTGGACACCAGGACTCACCAAGGTCAGGGCATAGCTTCTAGACTCTATAAGCCCCTTAAAGAGATACGTATAGATTTCCTACTAATAAAACCCTCACATCAACAGCGGGATACGAACTTACGATCTTGTGGGTTATGAGTTGACTCCTTAACAACTAAGATGAGCTTTGTTGGCTCCCATATAAATTTGACCAAATTATTAATTCATTTCACTGAAAAGTCCTATAAATATGGATACCATTATAACTTATTTTCCCAACTCAAAGTTTAACTTTTGAGAGACAATTAGGAGCCAACTCCATTATATAGACATATAATCATCATTTCAAGGGTATGGCAGCAACACCAATTGTTGTTGCCTCAAACCATATTCCTCCATCTGAGCTTCCAAGACGTTCTGCAGATTTTCATCCCAGCATTTGGGGGGACCGTTTTATTCAATATGCTTCAGATTCTATGGTATTTATTTCTATTTAATTATGCTTCTTTCAAATTAATATTTTACGAGTAAACTAACAATTTGATCCCTGAAAGATCGTCGAGCTGACAATTCAGTCCCTAAAAATTGAAATGTACAATTTAATCCCTGAAAGATCAAACTGGTATACTTTTTAGTCATTGATAGATTAAAATGTTATACTATTTAATCCATAAAAAGGATTGATTATTATACCGTTTTGATCTTTTATGGGTTGAATTATACATTTCAATATTTAAGAAACTGAGTTGTTAGCTCGGTGATCTTTCAGAGACTAAATTGTTAGTTTACTTATATTTTATTGATCAAAAGTGAAGACATATGGGTAAAATAACAATTTGATCCTTGAAAAATAATTAAGTTGACATGGTCCTTGAAAGATTGAAATACATTGTTTAGTCCCCAAAAGGGTAAAATGGTATGCTATTTAGTCCATAAAAATTACTACTAATTATACTGTTTTGATCATTCAAGGGTGCTAATGTGTATTTAATTTTTTAGGAATCGAATAGTTAACTCGGTAATCTTTTAGGGACGGAATTATCAGTTTACTCAAATTGAAGGCATATATAATGTGACTACGGAATGCAGGAAGTGCATGACAAATTAATGGAGGAGCAGATTAAAGTATTGAAAGAAGAAGTGAGGAAGAAGATCGTTTCTACAACAAAGAAGCCCATAACAAAAATCTACTTAATCGATTTAATCCAACGATTAGGTGTGAACTACCATTTTGAAAGTGAGATTAATGATGTGTTGCAACAGATTCACAGTAGTTACGTTGAAAATGGTATTCTAGAGTTTGAACAAGACCTTCAATCTTTGGCTCTTGTCTTTAGGTTACTGAGGCAACAGGGATATCATATTTCACCTGGTATGTATAAATATAATATCATCTCTTACAAAAATATTAGTTTATAAAAAATACACAAGTTAATATAGTCTGATCCCTAAAAACGTTCAATTTATACTAATTCCTTGAAGTCGTGAAACTAATGCATTTAAGTCCTTTTATCCTTCCAAATTAATCCCTAAAAAAGGGATTGAGGGATTAAGTTATATTGCTTGCATGACTTCCAAGGACTAAAATATGTAGACCAAACTTTTAGGGATTAAGTTGTTAGCTCGTGTATTTTTTTAATGATCAAATTGTATGGTTACTCATAATTTTATAGGTCAAAGGGTCATTTTAGTTCTAAATTTATGTCCTACTGTTCATTTTGGTCAATTATGTTTCAAAATGTTCAAACTTGTCTTAAATGTTGGCAAAATGTTTCATTTTGGTCCTAAATATTGGTAAAATGTTTTATTTTGATCCCAAACTATTGAATTTGGTCATATTTCTCTCGTTTTTCATTTCAAGTCCAAATGACATGGTAAGAGGAACTCGTAGCTCTGAATTCATTGCATTCGAATTCGAAACGAGACAAATATGATCAACTTTGTTTGTTTGACCAAGAAACAAGCGGTTTACTTTTAGGACCGATTTGACCTCGTTTGCTGACGGCCCAAACTGAATAGAAAAAGTACTCTTTTGAGAACAATATGCAGCTCTAATTAAATTTATCACGTTTGAATTTGAAACGAGTCATATTCAATAGTTTGGGATCAAAATGAAACATTTTGCCAACATTTAAGACCAATTTGGACATTTTGAAACATAATGGGCCAAAATAATGAACATTAGAGCATACATTTAGAACCAAAATGACCCCTTAACCTAATTTATGGTTTTTTTATTTTTATAATACAAAAAAATAAAAAAAAAAGAGCCACATCACCTAAAATAAAAAATAATTCCTAAGATGGGTGCCACGTGGCACCCATCTTTTTTACATTTTTTTTTAAAAAAAAAAATATGAAATCGCAGTTAAAACTGCGATTTCAACTGACACTGTGTTGAAAAGTGTGTTTAGAGCACGATAATTTTCGAATTCAAAAAGTGTGTTTTCAGACTCTGAAAGTTATACCATTGTGTAGAGCACGAAAAAATAAAAATTTTGATATAAAATTTGTACAAAACGGAGTTCGGATGAATAAGTTATGGATCTGCAAAGTTTTAAAATCGGAACTGTCAATTTATGACGTCAAATCGCAGAAAAGTCTGCGATTTGCTCAGTCTGCGAATCCTAAACTTTGCCGTCCCAGTTTTTAAACTATGCAGATCCATAACTTATTCATCCAAACTCCGTTTTGTATAAATTTTACATCAAAATTTTTATTTTTTTGTGCTCTACACAATGGTATAACTTTCAGAGTCTGAGAACACATATTTTGAATTCAAAAATTATCGTGCTCTACACAATGGTATAACTTTAGGATTAAAAAAGTGTGTTTTCAGACTCTAAAAGTTATACCATTGTGTAGAGCACGAAAAAATAAAAATTTTGATATAAAATTTGTACAAAACGGAGTTCGGATGAANACACAGTGTCAGTTGAAATCGCAGTTTTAACTGCGATTTCATATTTTTTTTTTAGAAAAAAAAATGTAAAAAAGATGGGTGCCACGTGGCACCCATCTTGGGAATAATTTTTTATTTTAGGTGATGTGGCTTTTTTTTTATTTTTTTTAATTATAAAAATAAAAAAACCTAATTTTATATCACATAGGTTCTCCTAGAATATTGACAATGAAATCATAACTGATTTCGGCTCTTGGTTTTACAAACAGATGTTTTTGAAAAGTTGAAGGATGAGAATGGTAATATTAATAAAAAATTCTCTAGTGATGTCGATGGATTGTTGAGCTTGTACGAAGCCACACAATTAAGAGTTCATGGAGAGCTCTTATTAGAGGAAGCACTTGTTTTCACTTCAACACAACTTAAGTTGATGATTCCTCATTTGACTTCATCTCTTGCATCCAAAGTGAAACGTACCTTAAAGCATCCTCTCCATAAAAGCCTCCCAAGGTTAGAGGCATGGCATTTTATTTCTACTTACCAACAAGACCCTTCCCATGATCAAATTCTCCTAGCCTTTGCAAAATTAGATTTCAATATGCTCCAAAGTTTACATCAGAAAGAAATTGGAAGTATCTCTAAGTAAGTATTTAATTTCGAGTAAATTAACAATTTGGTCCTTGAATGATAATCAAGTTAACAATTCAGCCCCTAAAAGATTAAAATATATTGTTTAATCTCTAAAAGAGTTAAACAGTATGCTTGTTAGTCCTTGAAAGAAGAAAATGATATATGTTTTAGTCCATGAAAAGGACTAAAAAGTATACTATTTGCTTCTTTCAAGGACTAAACTGTATATTTCGTTTTTTTAGGAACTAAGTTACATACATTGTCTACTCAGTAATCTTTCAGGGACCATGTTGTTAGTTTACTCATTTAATTTATATTAACCTATAATATATAGCATGCAATTAATTAGGATATTACTTAATTACATTTTAAACTTGGTTTTAAGGTGGTGGGAAGAGTTGGATTTCGCAAGAAAGTTGCCTTTTGCTCGAGATAGGGTGGTAGAAGGTTACTTTTGGATCCTGGGAGTATATTTCGAGCCGTGCTACTCTTTGGGTAGAATGATAACAACCAAAGTCTTATGCATGACATCTGTGATTGATGATACATATGATGCTTATGGTACATTTGAAGAGTTACAACTTTTCACCACAGCAATTGAGAGGTTGAAGTGAAACAAGTTTAAATTAATACATATTTCTTTTAAGTCAAAGCGCAAATTTTTGGTCCACGATCTCGTGCTCAGTTCTCAATTTGGTCTTGTTTCTTTTTGTTGTTATACTTTTGGTCTAATATCTTTGAGTCAGATCGATGCAGAATTGGTCTCATATCTTTATTTGTTGCACATTTGGTCTCATATATTTTGGCCAGGTTATAGAATTGGTCTCTTATCTTTGCAAATGGTTCCATCGTTAGTTCCACATGATCCAAAAATATGAAACCAATTTTGCACTTGACCTAAGGTATGAGACCAAATTTGTGACAAAAAAATATGAGACCAATTGTGCACCTGACTCAAAGATATAAGACCAAAAGTACAATAAAATAATATGAGACTAAATTGGAAATTGAGCACAAAATATAAGACCAAATTTTTGCACTTTAATTTGGCCTTTGTTTGAAAAAAAAATATATTAGAGAACAATATTGTTAAGTGTTAACCAATCAATTTTTTTACGCTTTTGTTAAATGGCAACTTAGGTGGGATATCTGCTGTATGGATTTTTTGCCCGAATACATGAGATTGTGTTACCAAGCATTGTTGGATGTTTACGAAGAAATCGAGAGAGACATGATCAAAGAAGAAAGAGCATTCTGTGTAAACTATGCTAAAGATGAAGTAATTAACACCCTTACTCTTGTACTTGTATTTAACAGGATTTGGATCCTCTGTACTGCAAATGTACTGTAATTTAGAGAGAGAAATGAAAAGTTAGAGAAAAATGTGAATCCTATTGACACTTTCTCTCTCTAAGCTGCAGTGCATTTGTACTGCAGGATATATTTTTTAGGGTAAATTACACTTTGTACCCTGTGGTTTGACCCTTTTTCACTTTGGTACCCTGTGGTTTGAAACTTGACACTTTGGTACCCTGTGGTATTCTCCATTAACACTTTGGTACCCTTTGGAGCTATTTTGTAATTTTAACCATAATAAATTTTACAAAAATTACATATTGACCCCAAAAAAATTTTAAATTTTTCATTTTAGTCCCTATATAATATGTATCCAGGGACCTATTTGTAATTTTTTGAAAATTTTTTGGGGTCAATATGTAATTTTTGCAAAATTTGTTATAGTTAAAATTACAAAATAACTCCAAAGGGTACCAAAGTGTTAATGGAGAATACCACAGGGTACCAAAGTGTCAAGTTTCAAACCACAGGGTACCAAAGTGAAATAGGGTCAAACCACAGGGTACCAAAGTATAATTTACCCTATTTTTTATTTAACATTTGATTGTGATTTCTAGTGTGCCAATTGTGATAGTCATGCATGTGACACCTATACAGATCAAAAGATTGGTGCGAGCCTACATTGTGGAGGCCAAATGGCTGAATAGTAATTACACACCAACCATCGATGAGTACATGGTAATTGCACAAATGTCTTGTGGCTATCGTGCGTTGACAGTTACATCCTTCATTGGCATGGGATGTGTTGCTACAGAGGAAGCCTTTCAATGGATAATCAATGACCCCAAAATTCTTAAAGCTTCAGAAATTATTTGTAGGCTCATGGATGACATTGTGTCTAACGAGGTATTTAACTATTACAATATACCCAATTTCCCATTTTAATTATCATTTCTTGTTGAATTAGACTTATATTATGAGTAAGTTAATTAATGATTTGTTCCATAAAAGATTGCAATATCTCAATTTATTCCCTAAAAGATGAAATTATATGATTTAACCTCTTAAAAGATACAATTACACTCAGTTTGATCCTTTTTTTGGGGGTATAAATTGAATTTCAATGTCAAATTAATATGATGAAGTTTCAAAAATTTTTGAAATCGAAATAAATTATTGAGTTTAAAAAATTATATTTGTTAACTTTTAATTAATGTTTTAGCAACAGAACTAGCTAGATTAATTGATTGTAATTACATATTTTAATAACTAAATCATATAATTTTATTTTTCAAGGATTCAATTAAGACATTTAACAAATACTTACCTAGTTTTTTCTTTTTTTTTTATCAACTAAACTAAATCCTTTCTATCTATATATGTATATATTTGTTAGTTTGAGCAAAAGAGGGGGCATGTAGCTTCAGCAATAGAGTGCTACATGAAGCAACATGAAGTGACAAAAGAGGAGGCCATTGACGAGCTTAGGAAGAAAGTGATAAATGCATGGAAGGATATAAATGAAGAATGGCTTCACCCTACGATATCGGCAAAACCTTTACTCATGCGAATTTTGAATCTATCACGAATAATGGATGTCCTTTACACTGATGCAGATGGTTATACACACTCTAAAGGACCAACTAAGGATTACATTGTAGCTTTGCTCTTGACCCCCTTTCATCTTTGAAATATAAAAGAAAAATGGGCCAATTTGGATTAGATTTAATTATGAGTAGATAGTAATTTGAGTGATTTTAATTAGTTGAATGTTGTTTGGGTAATTTGTTGTGAATTCAGATTTTTAGGTGTAAAATTATTAAATAGGTATGTAATGATTGTGGTTGGTAGATAGAATTGTATTGTATGAAAATTTATAAATTGTATTTTAAGAAAAAGTTGTTTTTTCGAATTTTTGATTTTTGCGAATAATCTGAGTTGTTTGGATTAGATTTTTTTTTAAAAAAAAAAGTGGGTTATAATTTGAGTGAATTTTTAGAAGTTGTGTTTGGAGTGAATTAATTTTGTATTGAGATTTGGAATAATTGATTATTAAAAATGCTACATTATGTAGCTTTTTAAATAATCTTTGATGGATTATTTCATTTAATAAATATACATGTTCTGATTATAACTATTTAATTTTGTCTAAATAAATTTTAGACATCACTTATTTTTTTTGTCCTTGATTTTGTATCGAGTCAACGGATCAATTGATAAATAAAAAAAATAAGAGTTGGTTAGTTCATAAAATATCAAAATTGTGAACCATTTGGTCTAAGGGTTAAAATAACGTTCAATGTCCTTTTCATACTTTCTCTATATGTCAATTTTTATTTTTTTTTTGGTAGAAGGAACCAGGGTATCCACCGTCGGCAACAGTGACTAATCCCCTTGTTGCATGGTAGGCACCTTGAAGGGTGGGTCAGCTAGCCCAAGGTTTTAAAGGACTCCATACCCAAGACCAGGAATCGAACCCCTGACACTTGGTTAAGGGTAGACAAGCCCCTTCCGCTTGACTACACCCCTTGAGTTCTCTATATGTCAATTTGGATTATGCCATTTCCCAAAATAATTTTAGACAAAAAATTGACTTTTAGGTCATCCAATTTTTATCGAATTGATGCATCAATCCGTAATAGAGCAAATAAAAGTTGAAATGTACCATGTTATCACAAAATAGTCATGACGAATTGTTTTCCTTATGTTAAATTGACAAAAATAATATAAGAAATCATATATAAAATATATACATGGTAAATAGAAAATGTAAATAAAATATATATTTAGATATATTAAATTTTTTCTGTATTTACGAAATATGAAATATAGGATAAATTGCAAATATTTATTTACTTGTAATTTTAAAATTTTTATTCATTATGGAAAAAATGGTTATTTTTTTTTTTACGTTAGTATTAAAGTTTGTGAATATATTTTATATACTTCAAATAAATAATATATAATTTAACATTAAATTTTTTGAATTTATATAGCTAATTTTTTTATTAGAAGGATGGAAAATATTTGTAATAATAAAAATATAATATTAATTAATATGTAAATAAGAAATAAATTATTATTATTATATTAAAATAATCAAAAATTAATTGTAAAATATTAAAATTAATTTATAAAAAGAAAATGTAGAAAATAAATTAGGTAAAAAATGATGTGATGGAAATAGATTGTTGTTGGTGTAATAAATGAAAGATTATGAAACTGACTAAAATATCCTTTATATATTTGAATGTATATTAAATTATAAGTAATTATAGAGGTAGTTCAGTAACTATGTGATATTATAATCTGATTATAAGCCAAAACAAACATGCTAGTCTAAATGATTACTATCATTTAGGGGTGTTCATTGGGTTGGGCTAACCCGCCAACCTGCTAAAACCAACCCAACCCACTAGTTTGGGTTGGTTTGGGTTGGGCTGGCGAGTTAGTTTGGGTTCAAAAAGTTGAGACCGCTGTGGTTTGGGTTGGGTTGCGGGTTTCAAGATTTTGAGTCCGCTAAACCCAACCCAACCCGCCGGCCCACAAAAATATTAAATAAAAAATAAATTTAATTTTTTATTTAGCTAAAATTATATTTTAATATCACAAATAATATTATTTTTACAATTTGATCAATTAATACATTTTTATTCTCAATTTAGTCCATAAAAAACAAATTGTGAAGGACCAAATTAAAGGAAAAATATTTAAGAGGGACCAAATTTTTTATAAAATAAATATATATAAAAAATAAAAAATAAATAAAAACTAGTATGGGCCAACCCGCCAACCCAACCCAAACCAACTGGCCACTGTTTGGTTTGGGTTGACTCAATTATTTTCTTTAGCCCAACCTAACCCACCAAATAAATTAGTGAGCCCAAACCAACCCGCCCTAAACCCAACCAAATCCAGCCTGTGAACACCCCTACATTATCATTTGTTCAATCGGATGATAATAATGAACTATCGCCTATTTTGATAGGGATATAATTTTTGTTTACTCATTTTGTCGTAGTTTCCCTCAATTATTAGTCATAGGTAGATTATAGAGAGGATTCAACCCTTACATATATTTATAGAGAGCTGACAATTACTTATCGAGAAAATTAGCAACTCAGTCCCTGAAATTTGGAGGCGCTGGCTGATAGGTCCCTGAATTATCGAAACTGTACAAGCATATCCCCGAATTTTCAAAACGTAATACTAATAGGTCCCTCCGTCAAATGGTTGTTACAAAAAAGCTGATGTTTACATAACGGACGCTGATGTGTACCATTATGTGCTGACGTGTCCCGTTATTTGACACATCAGCTTCCAAAATCCACAAAAAAAAAAACTACTAAGTGTGTAATATTAAGCCACATCAGCATATGCAATAAAAAAAATATGATTTGAGCAAATAGGTCTCGAGGTACATTCTTATCTCATTATTCTCAATTTCCCTCCTTTTAATCATCTTCATTTATTTTAGTCCCAAATCCTCAAAATAAAATTGTAAAGTGTCCCAAAAATCTTTCAAAAATTCCAATTTGGTCCTTAAAAATATTAAAAGCCCTAAAACCCTAAACCCCTAACTCTAAACCCTAAAACCCTAAACCCTAAAACCTAAACCCCAAACCCTAAAACCTTTAAAAAAATCTGAGTCATACAATTAGGTCTCAAACTCATTCTTATTTTTTCATCATCTTCATTCATTTTAGTCCCAAATCCTCAAAAAAAAAATTTAAGTGTCCCTAAACTCTTCAAAACATTCCAATTTAGCCTTAAAAATATTAAAAACCCTAAACCCTAAGACTTAATTTTTTTCCTTTAATCTTCATCTTCATCTTCCAAATTCGTAATTTCTCAAATCATCATCATCAACATCTCATATCATCATCAACTTCATCATCTTCTTCCTCCTCCTCCCAGTAATTGAAAAAACAAAGTGCTTTTATCGCCCAACTCAATCAATCTTCATCTTCATCATCATCATCATCATCATCATCATCTTCATCTTCATCACCATCATCATCATCATCATCTTCATCAACATCTTCCCAAAATTCATCCTCCAAACTGAGAAATCATGGCTCCAACCCAGAAATCGAAAGGCTATTTTACAATAATCAAAGCCAGAAATTGGATTCAGAGTAATTTTGCTCAATTAACATCCTCCAAATCAGCGACAACGAAACGAAAACAAAATCAAAGCAATAGAAAAAATCAGCGAAAACCCATGAATTCGATTTTGATTTTGCTCGATTTCGCTCTCTATCTCTCTCTTGATCTCGATTTTGCTATCTATATCTCTCTCTCTCGATCTTGATTTCGCTCGACAACCCAGAGTAAATTTCGCTCGACAACCAAGAAATCAAAGCTTATTACCTAGAAATCTGATTTCGATTTCGCTCTCAGACTAAATTTCTCTCGATTTTGCTCTCTCTCTCCCTCTCGGTTTAAGATGAAGATGATAATGATGAAGATGAACACGTCGGCAGTGGATGAAGATGAATTGATGAAGATGATGAATAGATGATGGTGGACGAATGGATGATGAATTGATGAAGATGAAGATGAAGATTAAAAAAAATTAGGGGGTTTAGGGATTAAAAAAAATTAGAGATTTATGTTAAATTGGGAATATGAAGATGAAGATTAAAAAAAAAATTTATGTTTTAGGGTTTTAGGGTTTAGGGTTTTAGGTTTGAGGGTTTATGGTTTTAGGATTTTAGGATTTAGTGTTTAGGATTTTAGTGTTTAGGGTTTTAGGGTTTAGGGTTTTTAATATTTTTAAGGACTAAATTGTTATGTTTGGAAGAGTTTTGGGACACTTTAAAAAAATTTTTTGCGGGATTTGGGACTAAAATGAATGAAGATGATGAAAAAGAGAGGGAATTGAGAATAATGGGATAAGAATGGGTTAGGGACCTAATTGTACAACTCAGATTTTTTTAAGGTTTTAGGGTTTAGGGCTTGGAGTTTAGGGTTTTAGGTTTTAGGGTTTAGGGTTTTAGGGTTTTGGGTTTGGAGTTTAGGTTTTTAGGGTTTAGAGTTTAGGTTTTAGGGTTTTTAATATTTTTAAGGACTAAATTGGAATGTTTAGAAGAGTTTTGGGACACTTTACAATTTTATTTTGAGGATTTGGGACTAAAATGAATGATGATAAAAAAGAGGGGGAATTGAGAATAATGGAATAAAAATAAGTCAGGGACCTATTAGTGCAATGGCGAAAATCTGATGTGGCGTTTTTTTATTGACGTGGCATATTTGTGCTAATGTGGCTGTGAACAGCCACGTCAGCACATAACGGGACACATCAGAGTCTATTAAGTACACGTCAACTTTTTTGTAACAGCCATTTGACAGAGGGACCTATTAGTATGACGTTTTGAAAATTCGGGGACCGGCTTGTACAATTTCGACAATTCAGGGATCTATCAATCAACGCTTCCAAATTTTAAGGACCTGATTACTAGTTTTCTCATTACTTATCTATCATAAGTATGTCAGCACAATAGTTTTACACTTATTACATTGCATTACAAATGGGCCTAAGACTCTATATCTCTGTTTGGATGTTTTATGGTGATGGAGTATAATGGTCGAGGATGACTTCCATAGCTTTTTCTAGTCATCTAAAATCTCATTTGTTTTTTATATCCCAAAAACTGGAGGGTCATAGGTAGAAGAGAGTGGGCCAATATTTTGAAATATACAATTTTACCCTTCAAACTTTAAAATTGTATCCTTCCAACTTTGGTCAAAACCTCATTTTGGTCCTTGAACTATAGGGTGAATTTTGTTTTTATCCTTAAACTTTTGTTTGTTCAATTTTAATTTGGTCCTCAAATAGTTAAACTTTTCATTTGCTCAACCTGTAGTCCAAAACATGATTTAGTATGGTTTCTACCATATTTTTTCTTACTTGAATAGTTAAGATATAGATCGACTATTTCTCTCTCATACCTCTTCTAATAAATGAATCGATAAAAGTAGAAAGAAAAATCTTTTTTCTTAGTCACAAATTGAAAAAACATTTATTGTTGATTTTTCTTGCAAAGAAGGAGAGAGTTTTCATTCTCTCTCTATCAACTCACTTATTATATGACACATATGAAAAAGAGATTGTCAAAGTCATGTGTCTAGCTTAGAGATGGTGGTATGTAGAAACTAAACAAAATCACGATTGAGACTAGCGGTGAAATACATGGGAAAGTTGAAGGACTAAAATAGAATGAAAAATCATTTATGCTCTAAAATGGAATTCACCCTATAATTTAGGGATCAAAATAAGGTTTCGAGTTTTCACCTCCAACTTGTATCCACATATCTTTTGCATTATATATATACGTGTGTGTGTATCTCAAGTGAAAAACTTATCAAGTATTTTTTTAACTTTGCATAAGATATATAGTTCAACTATTAACTTATCCAATGTGTAGAAATATAGCCAGGATAATTAGTAAAAAAAACAAAAGTTTATGGACAGGATAATATAGTCACATTATGTACATGTTGAATAATGGCAAAATTAGTGATCATGTGTTTATGTTACAAGGAATAGCTTTCAAAAAAAATAGTAAATCCTTCGATTATTCTATTTACTGTATTATTTTTTTAAACAAAATTAATAAATGTTTTTTTATTTTCACATTAAAACTCATTGATAACATGTATATCCTCGACACATTCCACTCTATATCATTTCATTATAATTAATAATCACTCCATTCCATTGATCATCTCTTAAACTCCCAATTTTAATTGATTAACCAATTGTATTATTGGAGTACTAATAATGGTCATAAATGTTTCAGGACTTTTGTGGTGTGTGCATAAAGTAGCTAGAGATACCATATTTTATGAGACAAGTACAGCTAGGGTTTGGTCAATTTGGTGTATCAATCATGGGAATTAAAAACGTGGGAATTAGTACGTCAAAATCACTCCTTAACAACGACAAAGAATAGCCACAAAATATTTTCTATTTCGTCCCTGTTCATTTTCTCCTTTGACAAATTCATACAAATTGAAATTTTCCTAGCATCGATAATAATAGACCACATGCACCCTATTAGATATAAAGGGAGTGGTGCAAGACTGGCAAGACTAAACTATGAAGGGAGGTTGCCAAAAATAAGTGACTAACTCTTCTTGTCTGGTCACAGCCACTTCATAATTCATTGGGAATGAAGACAAGTGAAACAAAATGAAATAGACAATTCATGTACATAGAAAAGACCAAGAGTATTAATTTCGTTATTAAACTTTACACTAATTTTCAATTTCGTCTCCAATATTTATTTATGGTCAATTTCGTTTCCAATATTTCACATTTTAGTCAATTTTATTCTTTCACAAACTTCTTTGAATAAATTAATGACAAATTGTATCTTATTTTTCAATCTGAGTTAGGATTTAAATTTATTTTTCTATCAATTTGACTAAAGTAAGAGCAAAAAATAAAATTGACACAAATGTAAAATATTAAAGATGAAATTGATTGTTGATATAAAATTTTGGGATAAAATTAATATTTTTGCTTTAGAAAAATACAAATTAGGAGAGAGCCTGAACAGCCACTAGTTTTCTTGCTTTTTTTGGTGGGTACTAAGTACTATTCACATAGTCACATCACTCACATGCTAAAACTTGGTTGGAACCTAATTTTGGTTCTCTAATTATGGGATATTTTTTTTTATCATAAAGCAATTTTTATTCTTTTTTAGTCCTTAAATTTTCATATTTGTTCCATTTTAAATCCAAAATGTGATTTTTTCAAGTTTATGTTGTCATTTACAATGGGGACAATTGAGATGAACTATTTCTCTCTCATATGTGTCTTATTAATGAGTTAACAAAAAGAGGGAAAAAATTTTATTCTAAGTCCCAAATTAGAGATAAATCAACCACAAATTTATTTCTAATTTGTGATTAAGAATAAAATTTTTTCTTTTTTGTATCAACTCACGTATTATGAAACATACAAGAGATAAATGGTTCATTTCAATTATCTACGCTAGAAATAACTATATAAACGACGAAATCACATTTGGGGACTAAAATAGAACAAATGTGAAAGTTTTTGAGAATCAAAATGAACAAAAACTAGTTTTAGAACTAAAATAAAATGTATGCGATGGTTTTAGGATTTGCAAAGATAATCATTCTCCTAAAACATTCATGACCATTTATTTTCCTTCATGACCATTATTAGTGCCTATTTTAATAAAGTAATGTTTATTTGCTTATGTGATTTGCAAAGATAATCATTATGTCTTAAACTAGAAATTCTAACAATATTTATAACATTGATACAAAAGGGATTTAGATTAGCGAATCTAATCCCATATAGTTTTGGCAATTGTCATTTTGGCCATACAAACGAGAAACGCCTTGAGGAGCTTCATATAGATGAACTTCTAAAGCTCACATGATTATGAATCATATGATGTTTGAGAACCTTGTTTCAAATGGAAAGATGACAAGAGGCATTCCTCTACTGACCACAGTAATAGAATGTCTGACCTTGTGGGGGTCATGCATGGTTGATGTATGTGGACCCACAAGAATCTAAGCTAAAGGTAATAGCTCTTACTAACTGCTTCAAAAGGCTAGATCTACGGCTACCTTTTGAAACACAAGTCAGAGTCTTTTGAAATAGGGATTTTAAAGTGAAGTAGAGAACTAACTTGACAAGAAAATCAAACTCCTTCGATTCGATCGAGAGGAAGAGGATTTGAGTCAAGACATTACTTAATCATCTTAGAAGTTGTAAGATGGTCTCACAACTTGCTCTTTCTAAAACCCCATAGTGGATGGTGTTTTGAGAAAAGTATCAAACCCTATTGGATAAGGTTCGATCTATGATGAGTCTAATTGATCTTCTACCATCCTTTAAAGGGTGTGCTCTGGAAGCTGCTGACTTCACACTTAACCGTTTCGTCTAGGAGACGCCATATAAGATATGGTATGGGAAGAGTCCCATAAATGTTTTGTCTCAATTTGAGGACGTCAAGTTTATAATAAGCCAAGGGCAGATTATAAACTGTCTTCAAAACCCTCAAGTATGTGCTTTTGGGATACCCTAAGAAAACCAAAGGGGTGTCAAGTCAACTACCCAACTGATTACAAAGGGTTTGTAGTCAGAGGTGAATACCTTTAAAAGGGGATTCTTGTTTCCAAAAGAAACAGTGGGAGTAAGATGAATCTTGAAGGAGTTCAAGATCCATAAGACACTTGAGAGGCTCAGACGAAAACTAGAGAAGATCCGCAAGGTGTTGTGGAAGCTCCTCTAAAACATAAGGACAACAAAGTTCTGGTAGAACACGTTCTCAGTTTCAAAGATGGGGATCTTTGGTCATTGAGAACAGGGATGTGTTGCTCTAAGAGCGTGGTGAGCCCGCCACCTATCGAGAAACTTTTGTCATTGTTTTGATAAAGATGTCAAAGGAGTTTGGCTTCTTGCAAAAACCTTGATAAGTCCTGTGTTTACAAGAAGGTTAGTGGGAGCACGATTGTATTCTTGGTGCCATATGTCGTTGACATATTGCTAGTCGAAAGTCATATTACTATCTTAAGGATTGTGAATCTTAGATGAGTAAATCACTTTCGATGAAGGACATAAAAGAAACTGAGATCTATAGAGATAGTTCTCGGAGAGCTTCTTGAATTGAGTCAAAGTACGTTCTTGGATAAGATACTGAAGGAGTTCAGTATGCGAGATTTCAAGAAGAGATTCATGCCGATGAATCAAGTTTTGATCCTTAGCAAGAATCAGTGTTTCCTGAGACACATGATGAGCAAGGACACATGAGTGGCATCCCTTATGCTTTCCGCAATAGGATCCATCATGCTGTACTAGACTCAATATGTCGTTTGCCCTATGAATGATGAGCTGTGACCCTGTTGAGGTTCACTGGAAAGCTATCATTGAGGTCCTCGAGTACTTGAGAAGCGCTAAGGACAATATCTTGGTTTATGGAAGAATTAATGTGTAAAGTGGTTACACAGAAGCCCATTATTCAAGCCAACTAAGATTAATCGCAGTACTGAAAAATGTATTCCCTGAACGTAGCAATCGTAAGTTGGAATGGTTCCAAGCAGAGTACGATTACTGATTCTACAAAGAATGGGTTAGTCGCGTGGAGACGCGGACTGTAAAACTAGTGTCTGAAGTACACTTGGTGGTCACCCTGTAGAGACAGGAAGACACCAAATGGGAAGGTGTTCCCCACTGATGTTCCGACAGTGATAAGCACTCAGACAAGATCACCTAGAGATGGTGATATTAAGATATGGATAAGTAGCAGTCAAGGATATTTTGCCAATCCTCTGAAAGAAACCCCAGCACAGGTCTTACATAAGCATTATGTAATGTCAAATGGGAATTAGACGCATTAATGGATGTTCCTAGTGTAGGAACAGTTTGTTTAATGATTGTACCTAGTGCAAGTGGGAGTTTGATGGAGATTGTGCCCTAGGGCCAATCATTTTATAAATATGTTGTGAACATATTAATTAATTTATAGAGATAAATTAACGGTTATCATATTATTAGCATGTTTACTATGATAACAGTCCGTGATTAATTATAGGATAATTAATCTAAAACTGTCCCTGGTCGCTCATTCGAATGGGGACTTGAAATGAACCAAGACCAGCATGACCTCGGTGCATAGAGATGCATGCACTAGATGCTGGAACGAGTGTCATGGTGCAATTATGTAAAGGGTTACAAATTGCTGGACTGACCCGGAGAGTCCTGCATGGGTTTCAGTCATTAACTAGTCTCTCCTGTACGCCTGTCACGATGCCCTTAGACCTGAGGTCTTCATCATTCCGGCATTGTAGTTGTCAGACTTTGGCTTAGTCTAACGTTACCCGTAGCAGGGTAGCCATAAGGGCTGAGTACGGGTTTGGTTGATTACCGTGCTGAGGAATATGGTTGACCAAGATGAGATTTTGTCCCTCATAGAAGATGAGAGATATTTTACTGTGCCCCTTGATGATTCTGTCCAAGGAATTTGTGGCCACACTGGAAATTGGGACTTACTCAAGGAATCGAGAAAGTTGAGGTTTGGATTTTGGATGACTTTCCCATGCCTAATCCATGACCAAAATATCGTAGGACAAAAAGGGATCTAGACAAGGTGGTACTGAGGTTAAGTCGTTTCGGCGATAAACGATAACTCACGTGTTTTGGGTAGTCGTGATGGCTTGCTAGAGTCCGCTCTCGACTTGTAAGTCATAGAGATGACTTGCTGCCAACTTCACGTGGGGCCTGCTGGGTCACACACGAGCAGAATCAAGATGCCACATCGGGACACGAATTAGGGTTAATTCGTGGGTCACATAGGTGACACCGTTTAAGACATAATTGACTGTCTTGAGACATGAAATATTGTCTTAAATAAATATCTACAGATATATATATGATATTTAGATTTGTGGGACAAATTTAAATATATATATATATGATAATTGTTAAATAGATAATTGGAGTAGGCTATTTACAATTATATTCCTATTTATAGTATTAGGAATAAATAAATTGAATAAGTTTCCTAAAAGTTAGGAAATTATTGATTTATTAAATTCACTAATATTAGGATAATTGGGATTGAGGTTGGCGCCTAATATAGGCCTATTTTAATTAATAGAAATGTTTTATTAATTAAAAGTCATGGATTGAAATTTGAAATTCAAATAGATTTGATCTAGATTTCAAATGATTGGATTAAATATAGAGTAAACTACTAAATTGGTCCCTGGATTATTGACTCGCTGACAGATTGGTCCCCGAATTTAGGAAATTGACAAATAGGTCCCCGATTTTTCTAACGAGTCAAATAGGTCCTCGAATTTTTCTAATGTTTGTCAAATAGGTCCTTCTGTGCATGTTATTCGGGGACCTATTTGACTAACGTTAGAAAAATTCGGGGACCTATTTGACTTGTTAGAAAATTTCGGGGACCTATTTGTCAATTTCCTAAATTCAAGGACCAATATGTCAGCGAGCCAATAATCCAGGGACCAATTTGGTAGTTTACTCATTAAATATATTAAGGTAATATTTTAATTCAATAATATATATATATAGGGAAGTCGAAATTTTAGGTCTAAAGTTGAATTTAAATATTAATGTAATATTTTAATTCAATAAAGATTAGAATTCAAAATTTAAAAGATTGACTAAAGATATTATGGTAATATCTTAAATCAATATTGTTGGAAAATAACAAATTAGTTATAACTACCTAAGAGTTAGGTTTGTTATTTTGATTTATTAAATTCCAACAAAATATGGGAGGACTTGGCGCATGAGCTTGGGGATCTTTTGGGAAGATTTGATCTTCCAATTTGATTCACCAAGATTGCATTTGAATTCAAATTATAATATTAAGGTAATATTTTAATTAGGAATTCAAGTCCTAAAATTATGATATTATTGTAATCTCATAATTTAATAATTTGATAATCCTATAATTTAGGGATTCCCTAATTATAATTATGAAACTCCCCAGACCCTATATATACTAGCTAAAGTCGACATTAGAGGAGGCCTCATGCACACTTGGAAATTTCGACTTTTCTTAGCTAATTCACAAGAGCAAAAATCGTTTTTGAGTCTTGGTGAAGAGAGAGAGAAAACACAACCCTAGTTTTCTAGAGAGAGAAAGTGGCGCAAACCTAAAAGGAGTTTTAGGGTTTGTGACAAGGTTGTGAGATCAAGAATTTGATTCTTGATCATAGGCGCCATCTGTTCTTGGGAATTCAAGAATTGTTCTTGAATTCAAGAACACCGTAGATAAGGTCCCTGGTTCACTTGGAGAAGTGAAGGAGGCTAGCACCTAGGCATCTCCAAAACTGTTCGTGTGGATCACCGGCGGAGGGAGCACACTTGGAGTGGACTCCTCAACATCGTAGACACAAAAGTCGCCGATTGATTTGGGTAAATCTCTGGTCCTTTTACTGATACAGATCCATATAGCGGATCCTTGGGAAAGAAATCACATGTGCGCCTGGTTTTATTATTTTGTGCGTTTAAATTTTATTATTTATACCTGTTTTCGCTGCGTTGGCGTGCCCGTGATTTCCCAACACAATCGACCATGGACAAATTTAGATTAATTATCTCATAATTAATCACAGATGCTATCATAGTAAACATGCTAATTATGATAACACATTAATTTATCTCTATAAATTAATCAAATGTTCATAACATTTTACACAAAATGATTGGCCCTAGGGCACAATCTCCAACATATATTACGTTGGACAAATTGAATGAATTGATTAGGCAGAAACTAAGACTTTCTCACCTGGAAGAGATAAATTCCATCATGTATAGAATGCCAATTAGTCAGGAAAGTGGACGATATGTCTACTCGAGTGGCTGCTTGTGTGCGTATGGGTTGGAACTCGTTGGCCTATGTACATCCATGCTTCCAATTGGATACAATGATACAGGTATATAACACCCACTTTCAACCTCTTGGCGACATCTCATCATGGCCGCCGTACATGGGTCCAACCGTGTGGCCGGACCCCGAGAAACGGAGGAGCAAATATGGTCGACCCAAAGAGGCACGCATTCACAACGAGATGGATGCCAAGGAACCAGTTGGGACTATTAGATGTAGCAGATGTAAGGGCATTGGACACAATAAGAAAAGGTGTCCACAACAAAATAGTAATTTGTAAATTTATGTATTTGTAAACTTGTTTGTAAACTTTGATTTTTAATGTAATTTATTTTTATGGATGATTATGGATGATTTTTATGGATAATGTAAGTGATTGTTATGTATGCATATAGTCGAGTGGCACCACCCTGATCGAGTGTTGCGACAGTTTCAGATGGACCAGCACCTTCCTGGTCCTAGAGTGAACTTAGACAACTTGGGTTATCACATAAGAGATCTTAGAGGACAAACCCAAGTTGACTGGAAAAATAGGCATCATCAATTTGTCATGTCTTGGGCCCAGCGGAATAATACCGTCTTCAGTATAAATGCGCCGTCTAGGCCATTGGTTAGGCTTGATCAGTACCTCAAGTGGTACAGAAGGCACACATGACGATGATTGGACCCCATGGGTGGAGCCATCATGTATGCGGTGCGTAAATCATATTTAGTTTCCCGTGATCATGTATTTAATATTTTTGTCGTATAATCACTTATGTTTACGACTTCATGCAGGTTGACGGTTTGGACAGGCTGGAAGAACATGCTAACAATCCAGAGGCCACTGTTTCAGAATTAGCCGACCAAGTCAGGAGCATTTCTATTAATGTCAAGGGCATTAGGTGAGGGGCTGGAGGTACATGGGAACATACTGGCACGCAATCGTCAGGCACCCGCCAGACCAGACGTTAATTTACCAGAAATTCCTCCGACACAGTCACCACCAAGAAAACAAGAGGTGGCGGCAAGGGCATTATTCGACTAGACAACCACAACAGGTAATTTACGATCAGCCGTCGCCGCCATCGCACCCCCCAGCACATGAGAAGCCACAGACACATACATACCATGTGTCGTCCCCTGCTTACCAGGAGCCGCCTTATCAGCGATCGCATAGGCATGCACCCCCCGATTTTAGTGGTTTGACGACATACTTAAGTGGTGGTGGGACTTCTTCCTCGTTCTACGACGGTACTACTTCGGCCACGTTAGACGTCCCGGAGTCGTCTTCTCGCCATTCGCAGAATTTTGGTTACCCGGACTTGTCACTTGGGGTATCTCTTCTGCGGCAGAATTTTGGTTACCCGGACTTGTCACTTGGTGTATCTCTTCCTCAGCAGCAAGAGAATTTTGGTTCATTCGGCGGGGTCGTACATGAACGACATGTAACGTCGATGGGGATTAGACGC
>QANZ01007980.1:0-28489 GCA_003254925.1 Chamaecrista fasciculata
TTTTAATTTCTTCCGCTGCGCTCCCTCTGTGATTTCCCAACAGTAACACCCCAACTTTGAACCTCTTCTACACCTGTCAAGCTACCATCAAGGATTACTTGAATTAGAATTCTCGGTGCTTCCGCTCCACGACTCTGATACACCATTCATTCAAAAATAATACACTTGGTTCAATTCCCTAGCCGACTATGACCAGTCCATTCGGTCACCATTAGCAAGCTATGGATATCACTTAATGCTGTTATCCTTCGTTTCCACTCACTCCTCACGAGATTTTGACTCCCCATTTAGAACTAACCCTACTACAATTCTTTTAATTTGCTAACTCACCTAAGTGCACAGCCTATCACCCCCATCTTTGACGATTGATGGCCTAGTTTCATCCTTCCTCCTTTCCGTACAACAATAATTATGGTCGTACATCATGAACGAACTCTTTTAACCTTCAAATTTACGACCTTTAGAAGATCTCCCATACTTCAAGCGTCGATGGTCCAAAGGCATTATTATCTCTCCAAAAAGATAGCCAAGGTAAACAGTCTTGCTCTACACCATTCTTCCATTAGACAATCTCAGCCCTTCATAGGCACCATAAGTGTTTGTACAGTGTAAACTATGACTAGCCCTAACCAATCACATCCCACACTGTTCAACGTTACATCCCGCGGACGAGGCAAGGACGTCGACATCTAAAATTGTCACGTGAAGAGAATAGGAATGAAAAATAGGGTCAAATGGCAAGGATAAGGCTTACAATTCAACATCCTCTGTTTCCCTTCTCGTCTTTGTCAATAGGGATCACCAGAGCGTGAAGGTTTGGCTCGCAGTAAGAATTCCGCGGCTGTATCCACTCTCGAATTTTAATTTTCATGGGAAAGCCTAATGGGAACTCAATAGAGCCTTGAACTTCAATCTGCATCATCCTCTACGTGTAGGGTTCTCACAATTTTTCTGCTTCAACAACTACTCCAATTCTCCAAATTACTATTTGAATTCTCTCAATCAATTCTCATTCAAACAAGCCCCAGTTGGTATGAACAACAACTCGGCCACTTTAAAGGACTAGATTCGCTGCCCAATGAATCCACCGACTTCAAGCGGCGACGACTTTTGTGCCCCTCACCAAAGAAATTATAGGAACCTGCGATTTACCCCATTCGTTCTTCTACCATCCCGCTTATAATTCAAGCAAAACACACTGATTTCAGACCTAACCCCAATCAAAACCCCAAAGGAATTGGTTGAGTAGAAAGAATAAAGGGTTTGTCAAGATGGAGGAAGCATCCTACCTTAATCTTGGAGAGATCTTTCCTTCTCCTCCTTCTTTCTCCTTCCCATTTTCTTCTTCGTCTTCTCCGCACACATGAAGGAAGGAAGAATAGAGGTCAACAGAGACTAGCAAGACGTTGTCGTTGGCGACCCACGAACGACAGAGGAAGGGCGGCGACAATGGTGGTGGTGGTTGGTCGGCCTCCCACTTCTCCTCTTTTCTCTTATCTCCTTTCTTTCTTTCTTCCTTTTCTTTCCTTCTTTCTCTTCCTCTTCTGCATGACTTCTCTCTTCTTTTCATCCTTCTTTTATTCTATTTATAAGAATGGGAGAAATTGCATTTCTTCCGCACTTCACCTTAACTTCCTTATTTTTAAATCCTTTATCATTCCAAATACTTACTTTTAAACCCTTAGAACTTAGTTCCTCTTCCACCATTCAACTCCTAATTTAATAAACAATACCCACATACCTTTCTTTCCTACTCAAACACATATTTTCCTTAAGTTATGATAACTTCTTCACTTTTCAGTTTAGTCCCTGTAGCTCCAATTCCTACAATTTCACTCCCTTTCCTCCACATATTTATCATGCATTAATTCTTCACTTCATATTCTTCTTATAAACTATTTTTCCATGATTATTTTAGACCATCCAAATTTTGTTATCTTTCAAAGAGGTCCTTATGAAAACGTGGGATGTTACATAATTTACAAATTTGATTGTATTTTACTTTATTTCACGTTATATTATTATTAATTTAAAAAAAATTAGTAAAAGTGTTGGCCCTGGGGCTTGGACATCTAAAATGCATCCCGTTTATAAACAGGCCGGTTTGTTTAAAAAGTGGCTCGTGATGGGCTTGGGCGGGCCAGTCTATTCTGACATCTCTAACCACAGGTACCTTAATTGTTAACATTGTAAACCACATTTACCCAGAGTGACACATTTTGACCAACACAGCACCAATGTTAGATTTCGCAAAACCACATGTTCATTGACTTGAATGTAATTTATACTAATTTATATTATAATGAACAATTAAACCATAAATTTGTTATTGATATATTTTTTAAAAAAATTGACTATACATATGAAATTTATTATTATTTTTTTCATTCATGTTAATGAAATTTACAGTAACAAATTTAGAAAATGATATTTTTCATAGCTAATTTCATTATGGATTCCAAGTTACAACATTGAAGCACATTCGTATTCATTATGTATCTTGAAATATTCAAACAAAGATAAGAAAAGAAAGTACATATAGTCCTAAAAAAAGTACATATAATTAATTAAATGAAGGGCTATTGTTGTTCTTCACTGATGTCGTTTTATACTATTGTTGTTATATATTAATATCGTTTTTACTAATGTCGTTAATTATTTAGTAAAGTCGTTGTTCTACAATCAAACCCTAAATTCACTTACCTATATATGTGTGTATTATGCTTACAGTATAACAAGATAACATAGCTTCACAGTCTTTGGAGAGATCATACAGCCTCATAAACCATACATGGAAGACGAAGATCATGAGACTCAAGATTCTTTGTGAATAAGGTGTTGTTCTAACATATCTATTCCTATCAAATCTATGAATTACCAAAAGGTATAAACTCATATCAATTGTCAATGTTTCATTTTACATTTTTTTTTATTTGTTCTATCTCTATATGATTTTTTTGTCCTTTTGGCTGAATTATACATTGATTTTTGAAAAATACAATTAATTATAGTTAATGATGCTATGGCCTTTGGGCCATTTGGATCTTATTCTATTTTTTGAATTAATTGGAATTAATCTAATGCTATAATATGATGACAATGATGTAATGTATGTTTGTGTCCACAGGATCCAAGGAAAGGAAGAAAGGTAAAGAAGGATCCAAAGAAAGGAAGAAAGTTAAAGACTAAGGGGGTAGCTGAAAAAGTTATGAACTTTAGTCTTCCCCAAAACTTTGATATTGCCAACGTTGAAGACTTTGACAAGATTCAAGAAGGATTGGGAAGATGGAAGATACAACGTAGACAGCGTGAGACAAAGATGATCGATAAGGAAAATCAGATTACGTACATGAAAATTTATGTGATTTGTTAATAAAAAAATATTAATCGATGTTGATTGATGATGATGACCAAATTTCATTGTGCCATTTTTTAGTTCTATTGTCATTTAAGATCAAGCGCGAGTTTTCGATCAATCCGTGAAGCTATGACTTTTATTATGTATGAGTCTCGTCATCGATTTTCCAAGCCTGCCCTAAGAAACATAAGGTCTTGATTTACAATTATTTGATCAACACACCTAAATTTTAATTTTGTCCTTCAAATTTAATTAATATATACAAATGTTAATTATTCTAATTACGTATTACATATTTTTTTTCTATAATATATACAACCATAATTGTCTGATTAAATAATTAATTAATATACAAAATTCAAGACACGTTCAGCATATTAATTTAATTAATATATATACAAAATTCCAGACATGTTCAGCATATTAATTAATACATACAAATATTAATTATTCTAATTACGTATTACATATTTTTTTTCTCTATAATATATACAACCTTAATTGTTCTAATTAAATAATTAATATATATACAAAATTCAAGACACGTTCAGCATATAAATATAATTGAAATTAGTCAACTGATGATTGATATTAATTAGCGCCTAACGAGATATGCAAATATGGTCAGTGTCTCATTTTGAATTCTTTCCCAAAAGATGTTTCAATCAAATCATATATCAATTAACTTGATTAATTTTAAAAGAAATCTCAATCAATCACCTAACTTTCAGATTTAAAATATATGATACTAAAACCAGATATATAATATAAAATACTAAATTGAGATTATTTGTGAATTATCAAAATACATCATTTATAAAACGCAAAAATTACAAAGAGGTACTTAGTCAAAATTTATCCTAATAATGTCGACATGGAGCCCAAAAATAACATGCTTTGGAAACTGATGGGTATGTTGCCAGAAAATCCAATAATGACTAAGATGCATTAGAAATCGACGACTAAGATGTAAACAAAATCGACGGCTAAGATGTAATAGAAATCGATAACTAAGATGTAATTGGAATTAATGGCTAAGGCTGAGTCACGTCAGCGACACGTGAGCGTCATGTGACATTTTCTATTAAACGTGACAAAACAAAACCACAAGTAGGGGTGTCAAAATGGCCCACCCGTTTAAAAGCGGAACTCTATGGGGTAGCCCGTTGACGCCGCCGGCTAAAGAGGCATGGACGGGCCGCTCGCACATTTTTTTAAAGAAACTTTTAAATTTTATAAGTATAATTATTCTAAATATATTTTATGTATGTTTTTGTATACATTTCTCTCTAAATATTATTATTTAGAGACTTTGTATTCATTTAAAAATAATACACTTGGTTCAATTCCCTTTCCGACTATGACCAGTCCATTCGGTCACCATTAGCGAGCTATGGATATCACTTAATGCTGTTATCCTTCGTTTCCACTAACTCCTCACGAGATTTTGACTACCCCTTTAGAAATAACCCTACTACAATTCTTTTAATTTGCTAACTCACCTAAGTGCTCAGCCTATCACCCCCATCTTTGACGATTGATGGCCTAGTTTCATCCTTCCTCCTTTCCGTACACCAGTAATTATGGTCGTACATCATGATCGAACTCTTTTAACCTCCAAACTTACGACCTTTAGAAGATTCCCATACTTCGAGCGTCGATGGTCCAAAGGCACTATTATCTCTCCAAAAAGATAGCCAAGGTAAACAGTCTTGCTCTACACCATTCTTCCATTAGGCAATCTCAGCCCTTCATAGGCACCATAAGTGTTTGTACAGTGTAAATTATGACTAGCCCTAACCAATCACATCCCACACTGTTCAACGTTACATCCCGCGGACAAGGCAAGGACGTCGACATCTAAAATTGTGACGTGAAGAGAAAAGGAATGAAAAATAGGGTCAAATGGCAAGGATAAGGCTTACAATTCAACATCCTCTGTTTCCCTTCTCGTCTTTGTCAATAAGGATAACCAGAGCGTCAAGGTTTGGCTCCCAGTAAGAATGCCATGGCTGCATCCACTCTCGAATTTTAATTTTCATGGGAAAGCCTAATGGGAACTCAATAGAGCCTTGAACTTCAATCTGCATCATCGTCTACGTGTAGGGTTCTCACAATTTTTCTACTTCAACAACTACTCCAATTCTCCAAATTACTATTCGGATTCTCTCAATCTATTCTCATTCAAACAAGCCCCAGTTGGTATGAACAACAACTCGGCCACTTTAAAGGATTAGATTCGCTGCCCAAAGAATCCACCGACTTCAAGCGGCGACGACTTTTGTGCTCCTCACCAAAGATATTACAGGAACCTGCGATTTACCCCGTATGTTCGTCTACCATCCCACTTATAATTCAAGATAAACACCCTAATTTCAGACCTAACCCCAATCAAAACCCCAAAGGAATTGGTTGAGCAGAAAGAATAAAGGGTTTGTCAAGATGGATGAAGCATCCTACCTTAATCTTGGAGTGAATTTGGAGAGATCTTTCCTTCTCCTCCTTCTTTCTCCTTCCCCTTATCTTCTTCGTCTTCTCCGCACACATGAAGGAAGGAAGAACAGAGGTCAATAGAAACTGGCAAGACCATGTCGCTGGCGACCCACGAACGGCAGAGGAAGGGAGGCGACGATGGTGGTGGTGGTTGGTCAGCCTCTCTTTTCTCCTCTTTTCTCTTCGCTCCTTTCTTTCTTTCTTCCTTTTCTTTTCATCTTTCTCTACCTCTTCTGCATGACTTCTCTCTTCTTTTCATCCTTCTTTTATTCTATTTATAAGAATGGGAGAAATTGCATTTCTTCCCCACTTCACCTTAACTTCCTTATTTTTAAATCCTTTATCATTCCAAATACGTACTTTTAAACCCTTAGAACTTAGTTCCTCTTCTACCATTCAACTCCTAATTTAATTTACAATACCCACATACCTTTCTTTCCTACTCAAACTCATATTTTCCTTAAGTTATGATAACTTCTTCACTTTTCAGTTTAGTCCCTGCAGCTCCAATTCCTATAATTTCACTCCCTTTCCTCCACATATTTATCATGCATTAATTCTTCACTTCATATTCTTCTTATAAACTATTTTTCCATAATTATTTTAGACCATCCAAAATTTATTATCTTTCAAAGAGGTCCTTATGAAAACGTGGGATGTTACATGATTTACAAATTTGATTGTAGTTTACTTGATTTCACGTTATATTATTATTAATTCAAAAAAATAAAAATAAAAATTTGTAAAAGTGTTGGCCCTGGGGCTTGGACACCTAAAATGGAGCCCGTTTATAAACAGGTCGGCTTGTTTAAAAAGTGGCTCGTGATGGGCTTGGGCGGGCCAGTCTATTATGACATCTCTAACCACAGGTACCTTAATTGTTAACATTGTAAACCACATTTACCCATAGTGACACATTTTGACCAACACAGCACCAATGTTAGATTTCGCAAAACCAAATGTTCATTGACTTGAATGTAATTTATACTAATTTATATTATAATGAACAATTAAACCATAAATTTGTTATTGATATATTTTTTAAAAAAATTGACTATACATATGAAATTTATTATTATTTTTTTCATTCATGTTAATGAAATTTACAGTAACAAATTTAGAAAATGATATTTTTCATAGCTAATTTCATTATGGATTCCAAGTTACAACATTGAAGCACATTATTCATTATGTATCTTGAAATATTCAAACAAAGATAAGAAAAGAAAGTACATATAGTCCTAAAAAAAGTACATATAATTAATTAAATGAAGGAGTATTGTTGTTCTTTATTGATGTCGTTTTATACTATTGTTGTTATATATTAATATCGTTTTTACTAATGTCGTTAATTATTTAGTAAAGTCGTTGTTCTACAATCAAACCCTAAATTCATTTAATATATATGTGTGTATTATGCTTACAGTATAACAAGATAACATAGCTTCACAGTCTTTGGAGAGATCATACAGCCTCATAAAGCATACATGGAAGACGAAGATCATGAGACTCAAGATTCTTTGTGAATAAGGTTTTGTTCTAACATATCTATTCCTATCAAATCTATGAATTACCAAAAGGTATAAACTCATATCAATTGTCAATGTTTCATTTTACATTTTTTTATTTGTTCTATCTCTATATGATTTTTTAGTCCTTTTGGCTGAATTATACATTGATTTTTGAAAAATACAATTAATTATAGTTAATGATGCTATGGCCATTGGGCCATTTGGATCTTATTCTATTATTTGAATTAATTTTAATTAATCTAATGCTATAATATGATGACAATGGTGTAATGTATGTTTGTGTGTCCACAGGATCCAAAAAAAGGAGGAAAGGTAAAGAAGGATCCAAAGAAAGGAAGAAAGTTAAAGACTAAGGGGGTAGGTGAAAAAGTTTTGAACTTTAGTCTTCCCCAAAACTTTGATGTTGCCAACGTTGAAGACTTTGACAAGATTCAAGAAAGATTGGGAAGATGGAAGATACAACGTAGACAGCGTGAGACAGAGATGATCGATAAGGGAAATGAGATTACGTACATGAAAATTTATGTGATTTGTTAATAAAAAATATTAAATGATGTTTATTGATGATGATGACCAAATTTCATTGTGCCATTTTTTAGTTCTATTGTCATTTAAGATCAAGCGCGACTTTTCGATCAATCCGTGAAGCTATGAATTTTTTATGTATGAGTCTTGTCATCGATTTTCCAAGCCTGCCCTAAGAAACATAAGGTCTTGATTTACAATTATTTGATCAACACACCTAAATTTTAATTTTGTCTTTCAAATTTAATTAATATATACAAATGTTAATTATTCTAATTAGGTATTACATATTTTTTTTCTATAATATATACAACCGTAATTGTCTAATTAAATAATTAATTAATATACAAAATTCAAGACACGTTCAGCATATTAATTTAATTAATATATATACAAAATTCAAGACATGTTCAGCATATTAATTAATACATACAAATATTAATTATTCTAATTACGTATTACATATTTTTTTTCTCTATAATATATACAACCTTAATTGTTCTAATTAAATAATTAATATATATACAAAATTCAAGACACGTTCAGCATATAAATATAATTGAAATTTGTCAACTGATGATTGATATTAATTAGCGTCTAACGAGATATGCAAATATGGTCAGTGTCTCATTTTGAATTCTTTCCCAAAAGATGTTTCAATCAAATCATTTATCAATTAACTTGATTAATTTTAAAAGAAATCTCAGTCAATCACCTAATTTTCAGATTTAAAATATATGATACTAAAACCAGATTTATAATTTAAAATACTAAATTGAGATTTTTTGTGAATTATCAAAATACATCATTTATAAAACGCAAAAATTACAAAGAGGTACTTAGTCAAAATTTATCCTAATAATGTTGACATGGGGCCCAAAAATAACATGCTTTGGAAACTGATGGGAATGTTGCCAGAAAATCCAATAATGACTAAGATGCAATAGAAATCGACGACTAAGATGTAAACAAAATCGACGGCTAAGATGTAATAGAAATCGATAACTAAGATGTAATTGTAATTAATGGCTAAGGTTGAGTCACGTCAGCGACACGTGAGCCTCATGTGACATTTTCTATTAAACGTGACAAAACAAAACCACAGGTAGGGGTGTCAAAATGGCCCACCCGTTTAAAAGCGGAACTCTATGGGGTAGCCCGTTGACGCCGCCGGCTAAAGAGGCATGGACGGGCCGCCCGCACATTTTTTTAAAGAAACTTTTAAATTTTATAAGTATAACTAATCTAAATATATTTTATATATGTTTTGTATACATTTCTCTCTAAATATTATTATTTAGAGATTTTGTATTCATTCAAAAATAATACACTTGGTTCAATTCCCTTGCCGACTATGACTAGTCCATTCGGTCACCATTAGCGAGCTATGGATATCACTTAATGCTGTTATCCTTCGTTTCCTCTAACTCCTCACGAGATTTTGACTCCCCATTTAGAACTAACCCTACTACAATTCTTTTAATTTGCTAACTCACCTAAGTGCTCAGCCTATCACCCCCATCTTTGACGATTGATGGCCTAGTTTCATCCTTCCTCCTTTCCGTACACCAGTAATTATGGTCGTACATCATGATCGAACTCTTATAACCTCCAAACTTACGACCTTTAGAAGATCTCCCATACTTCGAGCGTCGATGGTCCAAAGGCACGATTATCTCTCCAAAAAGATAGCCAAGGTAAACAGTCTTGCTCTACACCATTCTTCCATTAGGCAATCTCAGCCCTTCATAGGCACCAAAAGTGTTTGTACAGTATAAATTATGACTAGCCCTAACCAATCACATCCCACACTGTTCAACGTTACATCCCGCGGACGAGGCAAGGACGTCGACATCTAAAATTGTCACGTGAAGAGAATAGGAATGAAAAATAGGGTCAAATGGCAAGGATAAGGCTTACAATTCAACATCCTCTGTTTCCCTTCTCGTCTTTGTCAATAGGGATAACCAGAGCGTGAAAGTTTGGCTCCCAGTAAGAATGCCACGGCTGTATCCACTCTCGAATTTTAATTTTCATGGGAAAGCCTAATGGGAACTCAATAGAGCCTTGAACTTCAATCTGCATAATCCTCTACGTGTAGGGTTCTCACAATTTTTCTGCTTCAACAACTACTCCAATTCTCCAAATTACTATTCGGATTCTCTCAATCTATTCTCATTCAAACAAGCCCCAGTTGGTATGAACAACAACTCGGCCACTTTAAAGGATTAGATTCGCTGCCCAAAGAATCCACCGACTTCAAGCGGCGACGAATTTTGTGCCCCTCACCCAAGATATTACAGGAACCTGCGATTTACCCCGTTCATTCGTCTACCATCCCGCTTATAATTCAAGCTAAACACCCTAATTTCAGACCTAACCCCAATCAAAACCTTAAAGGAATTGGTTGAGCAGAAAGAATAAAGGGTTTGTCAAGATGGATGAAGCATCCTACATTAATCTTGGAGTGAATTTGGAGAGATCTTTCCTTCTCCTCCTTCTTTCTCCTTCCCCTTATCTTCTTCGTCTTCTCCGCACACATGAAGGAAGGAAGAACAGAGGTCAACAGAGACTGGCAAGACGATGTCGCTGGCGACCCACGAACAGAGGAGGAAGGGCGCCGACGATGGTGGTGGTGGTTGGTCGGCCTCCCTCTTCTCCTCTTTTCTCTTCTCTCCTTTCATTCTTTCTTCCTTTTCTTTTCTTCTTTCTCTTCCTCTT
Organism: Chamaecrista fasciculata; assembly: GCA_003254925.1. Lineage (NCBI taxonomy): Eukaryota > Viridiplantae > Streptophyta > Magnoliopsida > Fabales > Fabaceae > Chamaecrista > Chamaecrista fasciculata. The sequence continues at coordinate 10,630 of QANZ01007980.1, forward strand.
CTGCATGACTTCTCTCTTCTTTTCATCCTCCTTTTATTCTATTTATAAGAACGGGAGAAATTGCATTTCCTCCCCACTTCACATTAACTTCCTTATTTTTAAATCCTTTATTATTCCAAATACTTACTTTTAAACCCTTAGAACTTAGTTCCTCTTCCACCATTCAACTCCTAATTTAATTTACAATACCCACATACCTTTCTTTCCTACTCAAACTCATATTTTCCTTACGTTATGATAACTTCTTCACTTTTCAGTTTAGTCCCTACAGCTCCAATTCCTACAATTTCACTCCCTTTCCTCCACATATTTATCATGCATTAATTCTTCACTTCATATTCTTCTTATAAACTATTTTTCCATAATTATTTTAAACCATCCAAAATTTATTATCTTTCAAAGAGGTCCTTATGAAAAAGTGGGATGTTACATGATTTACAAATTTGATTGTAGTTTACTTGATTTCACGTTATATTATTATTAATTTAAAAAAATAAAAAATAAAAATTTGTAAAAGTGTTGGCCCTTGGGCTTGGACACCTAAAATGGAGCCCGTTTATAAACAGGCCGGTTTGTTTAAAAAGTGGCTCGTGATGGGCTTGGGCGGGCCAGTCTATTCTGACATCTCTAACCACAGGTACCTTAATTGTTAACATTGTAAACCACATTTACCCAGAGTGACACATTTTGACCAACACAGCACCAATGTTAGATTTCGCAAAACCACATGTTCATTGACTTGAATGTAATTTATACTAATTTATATTATAATGAACAATTAAACCATAAATTTGTTATTGATATATTTTTTAAAAAAATTGACTATACATATGAAATTTATTATTATTTTTTTCATTCATGTTAATGAAATTTACAGTAACAAATTTAGAAAATGATATTTTTCATAGCTAATTTCATTATGGATTCCAAGTTACAACATTGAAGCACATCCGTATTCATTATGTATCTTGAAATATTCAAACAAAGATAAGAAAAGAAAGTACATATAGTCCTAAAAAAAGTACATATAATTAATTAAATGAAGGGCTATTGTTGTTCTTTATTGATGTCGTTTTATACTATTGTTGTTATATATTAATATCGTTTTTACTAATGTCGTTAATTATTTAGTAAAGTCGTTGTTCTACAATCAAACCCTAAATTCATTTACTTATATATGTGTGTATTATGCTTACAGTATAACAAGATAACATAGCTTCACAGTCTTTGGAGAGATCATACAGCCTCATAAAGCATACATGGAAGACGAAGATCATGAGACTCAAGATTCTTTGTGAATAAGGTTTTGTTCTAACATATCTATTCCTATCAAATCTATGAATTACCAAAAGGTATAAACTCATATCAATTGTCAATGTTTCATTTTACATTTTTTTTTTTTTGTTCTATCTCTATATGATTTTTTTGTCCTTTTGGCTGAATTATACATTGATTTTTGAAAAATACAATTAATTATAGTTAATGATGCTATGGCCTTTGGGCCATTTGGATCTTATTCTATTTTTTGAATTAATTGGAATTAATCTAATGCTATAATATGATGACAATGATGTAATGTATGTTTGTGTCCACAGGATCCAAGGAAAGGAAGAAAGGTAAAGAAGGATCCAAAGAAAGGAAGAAAGTTAAAGACTAAGGGGGTAGCTGAAAAAGTTATGAACTTTAGTCTTCCCCAAAACTTTGATATTGCCAACGTTGAAGACTTTGACAAGATTCAAGAAGGATTGGGAAGATGGAAGATACAACGTAGACAGCGTGAGACAAAGATGATCGATAAGGAAAATCAGATTACGTACATGAAAATTTATGTGATTTGTTAATAAAAAAATATTAATCGATGTTGATTGATGATGATGACCAAATTTCATTGTGCCATTTTTTAGTTCTATTGTCATTTAAGATCAAGCGCGAGTTTTCGATCAATCCGTGAAGCTATGACTTTTATTATGTATGAGTCTCGTCATCGATTTTCCAAGCCTGCCCTAAGAAACATAAGGTCTTGATTTACAATTATTTGATCAACACACCTAAATTTTAATTTTGTCCTTCAAATTTAATTAATATATACAAATGTTAATTATTCTAATTACGTATTACATATTTTTTTTCTATAATATATACAACCATAATTGTCTGATTAAATAATTAATTAATATACAAAATTCAAGACACGTTCAGCATATTAATTTAATTAATATATATACAAAATTCAAGACATGTTCAGCATATTAATTAATACATACAAATATTAATTATTCTAATTACGTATTACATATTTTTTTTCTCTATAATATATACAACCTTAATTGTTCTAATTAAATAATTAATATATATACAAAATTCAAGACACGTTCAGCATATAAATATAATTGAAATTAGTCAACTGATGATTGATATTAATTAGCGCCTAACGATTTATGCAAATATGGTCAGTGTCTCATTTTGAATTCTTTCCCAAAAGATGTTTCAATCAAATCATATATCAATTAACTTAATTAATTTTAAAAGATATCTCAGTTAATCACCTAACTTTCAGATTTAAAATATATGATACTAAAACCAGATATATAATTTAAAATACTAAATTGAGACTTTTTGTGAATTATCAAAATACATCATTTTTAAATCGCAAAAATTACAAAGAGGTACTTAGTCAAAATTTATCCTAATAATGTCGACATCGGGCCCAAAAATAACATGCTTTGGAAACTGATGGGTCTGTTGCCAGAAAATCCAATAATGACTAAGATACAATAGAAATTGACGACTAAGATGTAAAAAAAATTGACGGCTAAGAGATAATAGAAATCAATAACTAAGATGTAATTGGAATTAAAGGCTAAGATTGAATCACATCAGCGACACGTGAGCCTCATGTGACATTATCTATTAAACGTGACAGAACAAAACCATAGGTAGGGGTGTCAAAATGGCCCACCTGTTTTAAAGCGGAACTCTATGGGGTAGCCCGTTGACGCCGCCGGCTAAAGAGGCATGGACGGGCCGCCCACACATTTTTTGAAAGAAACTTTTAAATTTTATAAGTATAATTATTCTAAATATATGTAATTTTAAATTTTATTATTTGTATGTTATCCTTTCATATTAAATTTTAAATTATAATTTTTCAAAAGATAAATTAATTATTAAAATAAATGAATTTTATATATATTTTATTTTATTATTGAATTAAATAATTATGTAATAACAATTAATATATAAATAAAAAGAAAAATATTGTTAATAATTTACAAATCTGATTGTATTTTAATTTATTTCATGTTATATTATTATTAATTTAAAAAAATAAAAAAAAATAGTAAAAGTGTTGGTTCGCGGGCTTGGACATCTAAAATGGAGCCCGTTTATAAACAACCCGGTTTGTTTAAAAAGTGGCTTGTGACGGGCTTGGGTGGGCCAGTCGATTTTGAAACCTCTAACCATAAGTTACCTAACTGTAAACATTGTTAACCATATTTATCGAGAGTGACACATTTTGACCCACACAGCATCAATGTTAGATTTCGCTAAACCACATGTTTCTTAACTTGAATGTAATTTATCCTAATTTATATTATAATGAACAATTAAACCATAAATTTGTTATTGATATATTTTTTAAAAAAAATTGACTATACATATGAAATTTATTATTATTTTTTTTCATTCATGTTAATGAAATTTACAGTAACAAATTTAGAAAAAGATATTTTTCATAGCTAATTTCATTATGGATTCCAAGTTCCAACATTGAAACACATTCGTATTAATTATTTATCTTGATTAATATATACAAATATTAATTTAATTAATATATACAAATATTAATTATTCTAATTAAGTATTACATATTTTTTCTCTATAATATATACAACCTTAATTGTTCTAATTAAATAATTAATATATATACAAACTTCAACAGACGTTCAGCATATAAAATAATTGAAATTAGTCAACTGATGATTGATACTAATTAGTGCCTAACGAGATATGCAAATATGGTTAGTGCCTCATTTTGAATTCTTTCCTAAAAGATGTTTCAATCAAATCATATATCAACTAACTTGATTAATTTTAAAAGAAATCTCAGTCAATCACTTAACTTTCAGATTTAAAATATATGATACTAAAAACAGATATATAATTTAAAATACTAAAGTGAGAATTTTTGTGAATTATCAAAATACATCATGTATAAAAAGCATAAATTACAACGAGGTACATATAAAAAATTTATCCTATCAATGTCGACATCAGTCCAAAGAAAAATACACATACAGTGGAAACTTATGGGTAAGTTGCCAGAGAATTCAATAATGACTAAGATGCAACAAAAATAGACGACTAGGATGTAAAAAAAATCGACAACTAAGATGTAATTGAAATTAAAGGCTAAGATTGAGTCACGTCAGCGACACGTGAGCCGCATGTGACATTTTCTATTAAACGTGGCAGAACAAAACCACAAGTAGGCCGTAGCGGTGTGAAAATGGCCCACCCGTTTGAAAGCGAAACTATATGGGGTAGCCCGTTTGTAAGTTATCCATTCATCTTAAATTTTAAATTGTAATTTTTCAAAAGATAAATTAATTTTTTTAAATAAAGATAATTTTATATAGATTTTATTTTATTATAGAATTAAATAATTATGTAATAAAAATTAATATATAAATAAAAATAAAAATATTGTTAATAATTTACAAATTTGATTGTATTTTAATTTATTTCATGTTATATTAATATTAATTTAAAAAAATAAAAAATAAAAAAATAGTAAAAGTGTTGGTCCTCGGGCATGAACATCTAAAATGGAGCCTGTTTATAAGCAAACCGGTTCGTTTAAAAAGTGGCTCGTGACGGGCTTAGGAGGGCCGGTGCATTTTGACACCTCTAGCCACATGTACCCTAACTGTTAACTTTGTAAACCACATTTACCCAGAGTGACACATTTTGACCCACACATTACCAATGTTAGATTTCGCGAAACCACATGTTCGTTGACTTGAATGTAATTTATCCTAATTTATATTATCATGAACAAGTAAACCATAAATTTTTTTTAAAATATCGACTATACATATGAATTGACTATAAATACTGATGTGTTTCAATGTTGGAACTTGGAATCCATAATGAAATTAGCTATGAAAAATATCATTTTCTAAATTTGTTACTGTAAATTTCATTAACATGAATGAAATTTTAAATATTAAAGCAAAGATAAGAAAAGAAAGTACATATAGTCATAAAATAAGTACATAAAATTAATCAAATGAAGGGCTAATGTTGTTCTTTATTGATGTCGTTTTATACTAATGTCGTTGTTTATTAATATCGTTTAGGGACCTAAACACAAGCGAAAAAGGACTTAAATATAAGAAGGAAAAGCATTTTGAGGGCCAAAAGGTCAAATATGCAAGAATATTTGCGGAAGGACCAATTTGAAAATTTAACTGTGAGTTGCTGGACCGCTTGTTGGTTGCGAACTGAGCGGCGAAGTCCCCTAGACTATAAATTTGTAGTTTAGTTCGAAAAATCTCATTTTCAGCTTCATTTTCGGATTTTAGAGAGAGAGGTTCTGGAATTCTAGTGAGAGATAGTTGACCGGGCACCCGTCTTAAGGTGCCAATGTGGGTAACGACCAAATTAATAATACTCGAGCCTCGCAAGTATTACTATATATTAATATATAGTATAGATGCTAACCCAAGGTCGAATCTCACGCGGAACTCAATGTGATAAGATCTAAGAGAACTGTGATTGGAGATGAATTTTGTAGTTTTAATTGGTAAAACGATGATAATTCTAAATATGAATGATAAAGAATAATACTTGAGAGAAACTCTAGCGATGAACTATCATAGTTCATTAATGATAAAGAGGAGATAATTGATTCGCATTATATAACCATATCCAATTTTTTTTTTTAATAATCGTAAATACTAATCATATAAGTGCAGTGCAATCCACCCTAGTTATAGGAAATGCTATTGTCATCTTCAAATATATTAGCAATTAAAAGCAATGGCGAAAGATATAGAATTAGGATAGATAACTCAACCAATATTTGTCATTAACCTTTCAAAGTAATCTCTATATTACAAATCAGACCAATGAACAAATATGGAAAATAAGAAAAATCCTAAGAACTATACTTTCTAATGTATAAACAATTCAACACATCCCTATGAAGGAATTGGGAATAATCATAAATGCAATACCAATATCTGGACACTACATGAACAGCGTGATGAACTCAAGTCGCATCCTTGAGGTATTCCTCAAGTATCTACCTAATTAGTTACTCATGCTCTAGGCAGAGTAATTCCTAAACTATTCTACTGATTTGCCTCGTACTGAGGTCTTTGTAATGCTTTCTAGTGTCTCCTGAGTGTGGAATGACGAGCTCAATTTATAGGCGCAAAATTGGGCTTGAGCAGTCACATCTGCCGACGGCACAAGCTCACGGCACAGCGAGATATCCGAAATATCTTAATGGCATCTCGATATCGTGAATTCTGGTCGTCCAAAACATACCCTAGACCACTTTGTTGCGTGTGCCGTTGGACTTCCTGGCGGCACAACCAACCACACACCCTATTTTTACGCTGAAGCTTATCTGCTGACGTCATGCTCACTCAGAGGCGTGTGCCATCACTTGTGCCGGCGGCACAACCAACGGCACAAGCGAAAGTTGCACAATTTAGTATCTACATATTTATAAAATACAATAAATAAACGCTAAATAATATAATTTATCCACTTTATTATGCATACCTTGGTGCAACCCTTAATATATTAATTGGTCTATTTGCAATATATTATCATTATAAACATGTAAAAAGAAGACTGATCCGCCCAAGTATGAACAAGTTATTTGGCCTTCTTTTAATATGTTTAAAATAATAATATATTATAATTAGACCAATTAATATGCTAAGGGCTGCACCAAGGTATGGCATAATAAAGTAAATAAACTAGGTTAATTAGCGTTTATTTATTGTATTTTATAAATAAGTGCTATTTAATGGGTTTTTAGTGTTTCAGATATTCAAACAGGGTCTAACCAAAGGGAATCATCTAGAATCAACGAGAAGATATCAAAAACACGAGACGATCTTGTGCCGTTGGATGAGCCGCCGGCGCAAAGGAGGTAATTCCCGCGGTGCAAGTATCTTAGAGCAATATGACATCAACAAATATCTTCAGCGCAATATTACGTTGAGTCGTCACTTGCACCAACGGCCCAAGTGGGAAATCTCGCGTCGCACAATATTCCGAAGCTTAAATATATAATTTGGACGACTGAGATTCAAGATATGAAGATATAATCAAAATAACGCGGATATTGCACTGAGCCACCGTGTTGGGCCGCTGGCGCAAGCAACGAGCCAAGTGCAAAATCATTCCTTGACTTGCGGATCAAGCATACTACTCAGGACTATAAATAGAGCTCGACATTCCATATTCAACACAATCGAAAAACGCCTCAGCACCTCAACTGGAGGCAAAATAGAGTAGAGTAGAGTAGCTGTCAATAGGTATCCATGATGAGAGCCTAAACGTTCTTCATCCTAGAGGGGTATCATGAAGAAAGCAAAATTCATCGTTCTTGATAGTCCAGGGAGTTGTTGTTTAATTATGCTTATTCATTGATTGTTCTTAGATCTAAGTGTTTTATTTCAAGATACAATTATATGTTTGGATTGGTAGTTCATAACTTTATTAGGGAATGAAACTTGACATTCCTGGAGTTTGTCTCTTTCATGATTAATAAAGTTCTCTCTTTTTGCCTTTGCTGAAGAGTGTTCTATCTATCTTAGAAAGTATGATTATTAGGATTATATTGTTCTTTATTTGTTTATTGTTCTGAAGTGGCAATAATATAGATTGCTGCGAATAGCTTTGAGAAATTGCTCATAACCTAGTTTGGTTGAGTGATTTATCCTAATCTTATATCTTTCGCCATTGTTCTTAGTCTATTATATTCGAAGTTTCACATTAATACCTTTGAATATGGTTCTTTACATAATTAAAGTGACACTTCAATTTCGTATCTTTATAAACTAGGAAGGTGGAATTCATGATTATTCTCTAGGATATCTTTATATTATTGTTTGTTCTCCTTTTATATAATTGTTCTTATATCCCTCTTATTAGCCTCATCTAAGTTCATAGATATTCGTATAAATAACAAGGGAACTCGATCAAGTGAACTCGATCTACGGCTCATCTAAGTTCATGAATATGGTTCTTTTCTAGATATTCTTTTGTGAGCAGTTTATTGGCACCAAGGTGCTAGCCTTCAGTTCTTTTCTCCAAAAGAACAAGGGAACTCGATCTACGGCTCTCAAAATTAAAGAATAATTCTTGAACCTTAAGAGGATAGGTGGCGCAAGAAACAAGAACACCTTCTTGTTTTTCTCTCTCAAAAACCCTAGCTATGTGTACAAATCGATTTTTCCTCACACTCTTGAAGAGATCGTTTTTATCTCTCTAGGCTTAGGGTTGTGCGAATTCTCTCTCTTGTCTCACAAAAGAAGAAAGCAAAATTCACCTAGTGAATTAAGGTTAGCCAAGTCGACTTCCTTGGCCCTTTTATACAGTTGGGGAATTTTGATAATTATAATTAGGGAATCCCTTAATTATAGGATTATCAAATTATAAAATTATAAGATTACAATAATATTATAATTTTAGGACTTGAATTCTTAAATAAAATATTACCTTAATATCTTAATTGAATTCAAAACGCAATCTTTGAGAATCAAATTGGAAGATCAAATCTTCCTCCTTGGGTCCCACTAAGAATGCGCAATCCCCATCCTATTTCCTTGGAATTTTATAAATCAAAAACAATCCTAACTCTTAGGAAGTCATAACCAACTTATTATCTTCCAAAGATTTTGAATTAAAATATTACCCTAATATCTTTAATTCAAATTTTGAATCATGAAATCCAGATCAAATCTTGAATTCAAATTCATGACTTTAATTAATAAAACATTTCTATTAATTAAAATCTATCCTAAAGAGGCGCCACCCTCCTTTCTCATTATCCTAATATTAGTGAATTTAATAAATCAATAATCTCCTAACTTTTAGGAACCTTATCTAATTTATTACTCCATAATATTATAATTGTAAATAGATTAATCCAATTAACTATTTAACAATTAATATATTTAAACTTGTCTCACAAATTTAAATATCTCAACCGTAGATTTAATTTAAGACAGGACTTTATGTCCCAGACATTTAGCTATGTCTTAAATTGTGTCACCGGAGTGACTCACGAATTAACCCTAATTCGTGTCCCTTTAAGCGGTGTCCAGATCCTGCCCATGTGTGACCCAGCAGGCCTCACGTGAAGTTGGCAGCAAGCCATCTCTATGACTCACAAGTCGAGAGCGGACTCTAGCAAGCCATCACGACTACCCAAAACACGTGAGTTATCGTTTTATCAAAAAGACCGATTTAACCTTAATACCACCTTGGCATAGACCCTATTGTCACACGATATTTTGATCATGGATAAGGCACGGGAAAGTCATCCTTAATCCAAACCACAACTTTCTCGATTTCCTGAGTAAGTCCCATTTCCCTGTGTGGCCACACATTCCTTGGACAGACTCATCGAGGGCACCAGTTAAATATCTCTCATCTTTAATGAGGGACAAAATTCCATCTTGGTCAACCACATTCCTCAGCACTGTAATCAACCGAACCCGTACCTAGCCGTTATGGCTACCCTGCTACGGGCAACGTTAGAGTAGGCCAAAGTTTGACAACTATAACGCCGGAATAGTCAAGACCTCAGGTCTAAGGCATCATGACAGGTGTACAGGAGAGACTAGCTAATGAATAAACCCATGCAGGACTCTCCGGGTCAGTGCAGCAACTTGTAACCCCTTACATAACTGCACCATGACTCTCGTAAAGCATCTAGTGCATGTATCTCCATACACCAAGGTCATGCTAGTCTTAGTTCATTTTCACTCCCACAAGAATAATCGACGAGGGACGCATTTAGATTAATTATCTCATAATTAATCAAGGACGTTATCATAGGAAACATGCTAATAATATGATAACAACATGATTTATCTTCCATAAATCAATCAAAATGTTCAAAACATTTACATAAAATGATTGGCCCTAGGGCACAATCTCCAACATCACCATGGATTAAAGCACCTTGGAAGCAGCTGAAGTTTCCAAGGACAAGGTTCTCAAAGAAGAAGAAGAATTAAAAGAATCCACCTTTCCAAGGAATTTGCGAACAACTTGGAATAGAGAAGCCTCATCTCGCTCATATTGATTTTGTTATTCCTGATCCTATTTTCACATCACCTTCTATTTATAATTATATTTCTTTATGTGGTATGGGCGTGACAGAAACTATTAAAGAGGAGCACGCTAACCAGAGGGATGGGAACTTCACACGTTCCCTCGAGCACCGATGCCTCCTACCCCTCCGGATTTTCAAAGAGAATTTGAAGCCGGATTGAGCTTCAAGTTGTTTCATCTTCCCACTTATCTCTTATTCATTATTTCCAATTTTATTTGCGAGACAAGTGTGGGGTAGGAAACAACTCCAGTAGGTTAGTTTTTATTGCTTTCAATATTTTATTTTACTTGTTTTTAATTTAGCTTTCGTTTGGTTGACCCAAGTGATTTGATCAGTTTGGATCAGCCTAAATTATTTTATTGTTTTCAGTTTTTAAACATTCGTCTTTATGATTTCTGTTTTTGTTCTTGTGTGTCACAACCCCTGATTAATATGAACTGTCAAAATCATATTCTCTCCCGATCTAGAAAAGGACAGAAATTCCCTTCAAGTTATCATTTTCTTACAAGCCCTTTTGCAAATAAATTTATTTTTTCTATGTTTATTATTTCTCCCTTTTATTTTTAATTCATTGTTCTCTTTCATTGAGGACAGTATGCAAGCTTTAAAGTGTGGGGGAGTGGTAAACTTTGCAAGTTCATCATTTTGGGCTTTTTAAAAAAAATAATGGTACAAGTGCATTGATCATTAGGTAGTAAGTAATTTTCTTCTAAATGTTTCTTGAATTTGATCACCTCAATTGATAGTTTAGCATAAAATTTTTCCTACCTATAAAAAATTATTATTTTCCATTATTTTTATAATCTCAAATATTCTCATTCATAAATTATTTAATATTTTCTCAAATTTGAATTTCCTCTTTCTTTCCCTTATTTTTATTATTGCCCTTTAACATTGAGGACAATGTGTTCTTCTAAGTGTGGGGGAGAGAGGAGTAAATTCACGCTATTACCTTAGTTCTTTACTCCTATTTGATTCTAACATTGGGGACAATGTTACGTTTTAAGTGTGGGGGAGAGGAGTAAGTTAGAGTAACTTACATTTTGGTTTACCCCAAAATTATTATTTTCGCCTATTTTCGTGTTTGATTTAAATAATCTACACTTTTATTTTTCACTTTTTGAGTAGAATTCGAGTTGGTTGAATTTTTAATATGTTTAAAGTCTTGAGTGAACAATTTCATATTTGTGATAAGAGTTTAGTCGTAGTTGTTTTCTATAGCTTTAGAATAATCTGAGTAATTTTCTAAGTGTAGTAGTATTGTTTGATTTTTATAGACCAATTTGAGAGAAACCCAACCTAGTTGGAAGTTTAAGCCCAAATATTTCCTATCTTTTGAGTGACATTTTAGTCTCTTAGTTTTGTTTTCTCTAGAACTTGTTTTAATTCTTGGTTAAAGCTTTATGTGATTAAATATCCTTAATATGATAGAGGCATTTGTTTCTTCACCCATTTATCCCAAGCACTATCCATAAACACATTATCCCTTGTTAGCCCCTTTGAGCCTTTTAATTAGGTGTTTTAAATATGATTATAAACATTTCTTTTAGTAGAAGTTTTTGCCATAGTCCTCGTTTTTTTGTTCTTATCCCTCTTAGGATTGGGCTTCGCCAATTGTATTAAAAAAATATATGAAAAAAAAGAGAAAAAGAGAAAGTATCTTGCAAAAAGAAAATAAAAGCAAGAGAAAAAGACTGAGCAGTTAAAAGAAGAGAGTATTGTGCTTATTGACTCTCCATATAGATGTGCTTCAAGTAAGATTGGCAATAACCCTTAGAAAAAGAGGATAAGGATTTCATGAGGACGATGATTATCAAGTATACTAATTTGAAATTTTGTAAGTGTAACACCTTATAATATAAAACAAGATTACAGCTTACTATAGAATCTACCTTGTCTATATATAGTAAAATACAAGAACTTCGCCCTTAAAACAGCCACGCAAGGCTAGAACATCTCAAATATAACTAAAGTTATCAACCTTTAACCTACCAAAAAGAAAATAATAATAATAAAAAAAAAAACACAAAGCTGGGTGCAAACCCTCAGCCAATGAATTAACCAAAATTCGACTCGGTACCTGCACGTTCCTGTACAACAGAAGCTGAAATGTGGAATAGGGTGAGAACGAATTCTCAGTAGAGTTACAATTCTTCTACTTTACCACCAATCCTCAAACAACATCAACTTTCAATACAAAATTGTCAGAATTTATAACATTATAACATTTCTTAATATTATTCACATGTCGTTCTCAACACAATAAATATCATCATATCATCTTTCTTTCAAAATATTATACTTAACAGAACAATTTCAAAATAAATATAATAATAATAATACTTACATAATATTCACATTTATCACNATCCAAAATTTATTATCTTTCAAAGAGGTCCTTATGAAAACGTGGGATGTTACATGATTTACAAATTTGATTGTAGTTTACTTGATTTCACGTTATATTATTATTAATTTAAAAAAATAAAAAATAAAAATTTGTAAAAGTGTTGGCCCTGGGGCTTGGACACCTAAAATGGAGCCCGTTTATAAACAGGCCTGTCACGACCCCCCCCTGCGTGGGAACACGTGACCGGCACGGGTAGGGACATATCCCATACCGTAAGCCTACTTATATGCATTTCATAACAAGCAGTAATAAATCAACCTGATAATAACAGTAGGGAGTATGACATTCGGATAGATATTACACATTCTTAGAAATATTAAGTTCATCTGTTCATCAATGCATAATATTAATAACCATCCCACACAACATTCTCAAAATAGTGGGTACAAAATATAATACCAAACTAACTTTTCAAACTATGGGTCATACAAAATACAGACCAACCACTACGGATTCCATCCCAAGTACTAGTGGAGCCGACAAGTCTAGATTTTAACTTATATTTACACAAAACAAAAGTACACACACTAGCCAGAAGTGTGGTCTGGAGTCAGCTCCTCCCTGGAGCAGAAGTGGCAGCTTGGGCAGGAACTGTATCTGAAAAATGGTAAACAAAGGGGTGAGTCGAAACTCAGTGAGCGGCTAACCTATCCCAACTGTGGTGTAGGGCGCCACCACATAGGAATAAGATTAACCAACAACAAAATATTTCCGGCGTATAAATCTCAATAACTTCCAAATAAAAGGATAACTCTTTACAACTACTATCCAGGACCTTCATGGAAGGAATGGAATCCTCAACTTTCTAATGAAACTAAATCATAATGTTAAACATGGATTTATGAAGACGTGTAAAATCAAAGTGTTGTATAGCACATGAGTTCCAGGGAAAGAAAATAAGGGTTTATTTAAGTTTAATGAAGGAAGTAAATATAAGGATAGGTTTTCTTAAAATGAGGTTTGAGAACGGAAAAACAACCCATAAAATTCATCCTTAAAACTCTTGTCCAAATTTAAGGTTATTAAAGGGAAAGTTTATAAATCTCCATATAATCACAACTTAAAGAGAGTTGGGAAAACAACTTCCGAAGAAATCTTTTGAATAAGTATGATTTAGAAGAAATAGATAATTTATTTAATAAAAAGAAAGAAGTTTATAAAGAACCATGAGCAACAAAACAGGATTCATTTAGTGGTAAACGCGATAGCATTCATCATCTCAGGATCAACAACTACAACCCGTGGGGACCGCACATAGCTTATCTCACCCAAGGGGACCGCACACAGCATTTTCTCAACCCGTGGGGACCGCACACAGCTTATTCCACCCATCGGGACCGCACACAGCAATATTACAACCCGTGGGGACCGCACACAGCTCATTCCAGCCATCTGGACCGCACACAGCAATATTACAACCCGTGGGGACCGCACACAGCTCATTCCACCCATCGGGACCGCACACAGCAATATTACATTCATTACTCAACAACCAATAATAAATAGAACGCATTAGGACAAATAACTATTCTCAGCCAGTGTCACAAGTATAGAGATATTTAGATTTGTCTCTCAACAAAATATTAATAGTAAATCTGTCTACTCAACCACTTAACCAATTATCATAGAAACCTTTTTGCAAGATTAGGATAAGAAAGCCACTCACCTCGTTCCGTTGGATTGACGACGACACCTTTTTGCTTACGATCCCCAATTGGCGTAAGAGAATCTATGAGCACAAACATAAGCAAGATTCAATTCCAAAATCTAAGAATTGGCCTTCAATTACGCAAAGGTCCAATTCTTTACAAGGTAGAGTAAGACTCTCATGTGACCCTCACTTCCTAACACCTCTCCTGAATTATTGCACTCACCTGGATTCCTAACACCTAGCCAAAAGATCAAAAAAAGAAGCTTGGGTAACAATTTGGGAGCCTTTTTTTTAAAAAAATGTTTTTAAGTCCAATCATTCACATGAACCCACAATCAAGCTTCAAAATCAATGCCATAGACCAATTCTCAATAGTTTATCACTTTCTCCCACTTCAAGTAAAACTTGTTTAATTCATCTATCACACTTTGAATCAAATATTAGTGTTCCAAGACTCCCACTAATTTCAGAATGTGCCATCTAGTTCTTTAAACTATCAAAATAATCCATAGGGACCAAAATGCAACTTTGAAGTTCCTTACACGATACCCAAATTTCAAAATACTCATTTTTAATTCAACCCACTGCATTAGAGCTCATTTTTACTATCCAATGAACTCATCCAAACTAACAATTACAAGAAAACAAAGAAATTTGACGAAAACCCCAAATTTTCCCAAAATTTCGTCACTTTTGAACCCTAGAGGAGAAACAGTCTCAACAATCAATATTTTGGGGTTTAAATAACTTCTAGAGGTACCCAACATGATATACTATCATCAAAGGATTCATTCCAACCAAGAAAATCAAGAAACAAACAAGAAATTGATGCTTTTTGGACATGGTTCTGTTATGGCCGAAAATGGAACAAAATAGAGGAAAATGGGGGAAATCCACCAAGAACAATGGAGGTGTGGTTTTCATCAGTCAAAGCATGATCAAGGGGAACAAATGCATCACTAATCATCATTAAACAACAGCAGTTCGGATTCATAGCAGAAAAATCGCAGATTTGGAGGAAAGCCACATAATGGAATGGAGAGATGAAGACTTACCAAATGAAGGAGAAAGGGAGGAAGGAGGCCGGCGGGAAGGCCACAACCGCCGTCGCCGGTGGTGCAGTAAGGTCACCGGAGGGGCGGTCAGCGGTCTGGATGACGGTGGTGCAAAGGAGTGGTGGTGGTGAGGAAGTGTGAGACGAAGGGTGAATGTGGGTGAAAAGGACGTGGGTTTTTTTTGGCTTTTGGAGAAGTATTGGAAGCATCTCTACATTTCTAGAAACTAGGGAGTAGAAAAATAAAATCCTGATTTAGAGTCTCAAAACTTGGTATTTACATAAATGCCCAAAGTCCTTTAAAAACTTCCAAAATGGCCCAAAAACACGAAATTTTAGAAATGGAATTTTTTAACAAAAGTGTTATTGTTGGATTCTTTACAATGAGTAGATTCTAACTTTGTAATTTATTCTCCAAAATTCTACCTCCAAGGTCATCCAGGTTTTACTCGAATGTGTCATTTGTCGGGTACAGAGAAAACCCAGATAAATTTTTAAATCATGTTTGCTCCCAAATTATTACCACAAGCCTAATAAAATATGAGGATTCTAATTATGACAATTAAAATTGTAAATTATTGGGTTTGCTAATTTCTAACAATATTAAGCTAAAAGTTTCTAATACTGACGTAAAACTAGTCTAAAGCTCTGTCTAGAACACTAAAGACCTCTAATACTACCCTAATCTCCTACAAAACACTACTCTAAAATCCAAGGATCTCACAAGGCCGGCTTGTTTAAAAAGTGGCTCGTGATGGGCTTGGGCGGGCCAGTCTATTCTGACATCTCTAACCACAGGTACCTTAATTGTTAACATTGTAAACCACATTTACCCATAGTGACACATTTTGACCAACACAGCACCAATGTTAGATTTCGCAAAACCACATGTTCATTGACTTGAATGTAATTTATACTAATTTATATTATAATGAACAATTAAACCATAAATTTGTTATTGATATATTTTTTAAAAAAATTGACTATACATATGAAATTTATTATTATTTTTTTCATTCATGTTAATGAAATTTACAGTAACAAATTTAGAAAATGATATTTTTCATAGGTAATTTCATTATGGATTACAAGTTACAACATTGAAGCACATTATTCATTATGTATCTTGAAATATTCAAACAAAGATAAGAAAAGAAAGTACATATAGTCCTAAAAAAAGTACATATAATTAATTAAATGAAGGACTATTGTTGTTCTTTATTGATGTCGTTTTATACTATTGTTGTTATATATTAATATCGTTTTTACTAATGTCGTTAATTATTTAGTAAAGTCGTTGTTCTACGATCAAACCCTAAATTCATTTACATATATATGTGTGTATTATGCTTACAGTATAACAAGATAACATAGCTTCATAGTCTTTGGAGAGATCATACAGCCTCATAAAGCATACATGGAAGACGAAGATCATTAGACTCAAGATTCTTTGTGAATAAGGTTTTGTTCTAACATATCTATTCCTATCAAATCTATGAATTACCAAAAGGTATAAACTCATATCAATTGTCAATGTTTCATTTTACATTTTTTTTTATTTGTTCTATCTCTATATGATTTTTTAGTCCTTTTGGCTGAATTATACATTGATTTTTGAAAAATACAATTAATTATAGTTAATGATGCTATGGCCTTTGGGCCATTTGGATCTTATTCTATTTTTTGAATTAATTGGAATTAATCTAATGCTATAATATGATGACAATGGTGTAATGTATGTGTGTGTCCACAGGATCCAAGGAAAGGAAGAAAGGTAAAGAAGGATCCAAAGAAAGGAAGAAAGTTAAAGACTAAGGGGGTAGCTGAAAAAGTTATGAACTTTAGTCTTCCCCAAAACTTTGATATTGCCAACGTTGAAGACTTTGACAAGATTCAAGAAGGATTGGGAAGATGGAAGATACAACGTAGACAGCGTGAGACAAAGATGATCGATAAGGAAAATCAGATTACGTACATGAAAATTTATGTGATTTGTTAATAAAAAAATATTAATTGATGTTGATTGATGATGATGACCAAATTTCATTGTGCCATTTTTTAGTTCTATTGTCATTTAAGATCAAGCGCGAGTTTTTGATCAATCCGTGAAGCTATGACTTTTATTATGTATGAGTCTCGTCATCGATTTTCCAAGCCTGCCCTAAGAAACATAAGGTCTTGATTTACAATTATTTGATCAACACACCTAAATTTTAATTTTGTCCTTCAAATTTAATTAATATATACAAATGTTAATTATTCTAATTACGTATTACATATTTTTTTTCTATAATATATACAACCATAATTGTCTGATTAAATAATTAATTAATATACAAAATTCAAGACACGTTCAGCATATTAATTTAATTA
>QANZ01008030.1:0-10490 GCA_003254925.1 Chamaecrista fasciculata
ATTTTAAATTTCTTCCGCTGCGCTCCCTCTGTGATTTCCCAACACCATGAGCTGGAGGTGGCGGAGGGGCGGTCACCGCTCAGACCGGGGGATGATGGTTATGTGCCGCCGGCGGACGTCCAGAGTACTGCGGGAAATGAGGCAGACGCCGAGCAGACAATGATAGTCCCAGACAGCGGAGGTGCGGAGGGCAGCGGCGAGCACGTCCCGGGAGCAGGTGGCCCGGTAATTCTGGATGACTAGGGCATCCTTTGATTTGCAACTCTTGGGGAGTGTTCCCCATTCTGAATTTGTGTTGGGCGTGTGTGCCCCTTTATTTTTGTTGAATTTGTATGGGGCGTATGTGCCCCTTTTTATGGATTTGATGGCCATTTGGCCGAGATTAATGCGGGCCGTAAGGCCAATTATAATTGCTGCGATGATTATAACTGTTGTTATGTTTTATCCGTTGTGTTTGATATTTGCGCAAGTGCATGTATGTGGGTGTGTGTCCGCCCAACTGAGTTGGCGACTGGACTGTTGGGCTAGCCAGCCAAGAGGTAATGGACCAGCATGGCGTATGAGCAACTTCTCGGCTCATGGGCGCGCGGAGCGCCAGAAAGAAAGCGTATGGAGGCGTCCCTCCGGCCTTCGAGCTCTTCATTGGAGCGCATGTTACGTGTAGTAAGTCGTTGTGGATTAGGCTGTGCCTAAGTAAGCGTAATCGAAACAAATGTGAATGTAAATGAATCGAGTAAATGAAAAAGAATGCCGTAATTATATTGATGTAATATATTGGCGATCGTTACATGAAATGAGTAATTGCACAACGTAAAAGTGTACAAGAGATGACATAAATGCAAGAATACATAAATGAATCAAAGCGTGATGTTGTTGACTGTGCGGTCGAGATACTTTCTGAGGCTCGCGACATTCCATGGGTTTGGTAGGCGGCGGCCGTCCAAAGTAGAAAGCATGTACGCGCCACCAGGGATAACTCTGATGACACGGTATGGACCCTCCCAGTTGGGATTTAGCTTGCCGTGCGAGCGGTTCAAGCGATCGTTGGCCACGTCGCGAAGAACGAGGTAACCAATGTCAAAGGATCGATGTTTGACCCTTTTGTTGAAGTACTTCGCCATGCGCTCTTTGTAGGCGGCCTGGCGGATGCTGGCGATTTCGCGCACCTCCTCAAGTTCGTCTAAAGTGATTGCTCGACAGCCTCGGTTTGCCTCCTCATTGTAGTACAAGACTCTGTCAGAGAGGAAGGCGGTCTCGGCTGGGATCATGGCGGGCGACCCGTAGGTAAGGGTGTAAGGTGCCTCGCCTGTGGACTCTTGAGGCGTGATACGGTAAGACCAGAGGACGGTTGGGAGCTTGTCCGCCCAGCGGCCTTTGGCGTTGTCGAGTCTGCGCTTCAACCCGTTCAGGATGATGCGGTTGGCAAGCTCGGTTTGCCCGTTGGTCGAGGGGTGCTCAACTGAAGTGTTGCCGAGGGAGATGTCATACTGGGCGCAGAAATCGCGGAAGGATTCACTGATGAATTGGCGACCGTTGTCGCTGATGATTCGCTGCGGGACGCCAAAACGTGACAGTATGTTCTGCAAGACGAAAGTTTTCATCTGGGCAGAGCTGATTGATTTTACCGGTTCAGCCTCGATCCATTTTGTGAAAAGGTCGATCGCGACGATAAGGAACCGGCGCTGGCCTATGGCGGTCGGGAATGGCCCGAGGATGTCGATCCCCCAAACGTCAAAGGGCCAGGGGGATTCCATTGGGCGCATGTCCTCACCCGGAATGTGGATGCGATTAGCGTGCTCTTGGCACTTTTGGCAGGTTTTCACCAGTGCTGTGGCGTCCCGTATGATCGTGGGCCAGTAGTACCCCGAAATGAGTACTTTGCGTTTCAGTGTGGGCGCCGCCTGGTGTGAACCGCAGAGCCCTTCGTGGAGCTCCTCGAGGATGAGGTGCGCGTCATCTGGTCCCACGCATCTGAGGCAGGGCATGGAGTGACCTCGTCGGTAAAGGTCGTTCCCCCAGAGGAAGTAGTGGGCAGCCCGGCGTACCACCTTTCGGGCTTCGTTTCTGTCTGCCGGGAGGGTGCCATCCCGGATGTAGGACATGATGGGCGTTCGCCAATCAGTCGTTGTTGAGATAGCTAGGACCATGGGGCCCTCGATTGATGGGCATTCTAAAGTGGTGCGAATGATGGAGGAGCGTCCCCGGGCGTCTGGCTTAGAGGCCAGTTTGGCTAAGGCATCCGCTCTGGTGTTCTTAGAACGCAGGATGTGTGAGAACTGGGCGGCCCGGATGTGATGGCAGAGGATGTACTTGGCCTTTTCCACGTATTTGAGGATAGTGGGCTCCTTGGCCTCGAAGTCTCCTTTCATGTGACCGACCACCAGCTGGGAGTCACTATAGACGTGGACGTCCTGGGCGCCCATGCCCACGGAGAGCTCAAGGGCAGCGATGAGTGCTTCGTACTCGGCCTGATTGTTTGTGGCCGGGAAGCGTATGTCGATGGCCTGCTCGATACTGTAACCATCAGGGGATTCGACGATCACACCAGCGCCACGGAGCTTGGCGGACGAGGCCCCATCGATGTAGAGGTTCGACACGATGGGGGTAGGATTGGCGGGCGTCATCTCAGCGACGAAGTCAGCCAGAGCTTGGCCTTTGATGGCGCGTCGTGGTTCAAATGTCAGGCCGAATTCGGAGAGCTCGATCGACCAATTGACCAGGCGGCCTGCGATGTCGGGCTGGTGAATGATTTGCCTCATGGGGTGGTCGGTGCGGACGATGATTCCATACTGTTGATAGTAGGTGCCCGTGAGGACTTTGCTGGAATAGTAGATGCGGCGCTGTTCGTCTTTTTCCTCGATGATCAAGACGGAGCTAACGGCCACATTGGTTGCGGCCAGGTAAACGTAGATAGGCTTGCCGGGCGTGGGAGTGGTGAGGATAGGCGGCCTGCTCAGGTACGCCTTCAGTTGCTGGAATGCCTCTTCACATTCGGTCGTCCATGTGAAGTTCTTCCCTCCTTTAAGGGTCTTAAAGAAGGGTAAACACCGGTCGCCCGATCTTGCCAGAAAACGGTGGAGCGCCGCTATGCGCCCGTTGAGGCGTTGTACCTCTTTTAACGTCTTTGGGGACGCCAGGTCGATGATGGCCTGACACCGGTCCGGGTTGGCCTCTATCCCACGCTGGGAAATCATGAAGCCTAGGAACTTGCCACCGGCGACCCCGAAAGCGCACTTGGTGGGGTTGAGTCGCAATCGGTAATGGCGGAGAATCTGGAAGATTTCCTGTAGGTCATCCAGGTGGTCGCCACCAGCCTTCGTTTTGACAACCATGTCGTCAACGTAGACTTTGATGTTTTTTCCGATGTTGTCCATGAAGAATCTGTCCATCATACGCTGGTACGTGGCGCCCGCGTTCTTCAAGCCGAAGGGCATGACGTTGTTGTTGGGAAATCACAGAGGGAGCGCAGCGGAAGAAATTTAAAAATTTGGACTAAAACGCAAAATAAACTAAAAGGCTATCTCTGTGATTCCTTCCAGGATCCACTAACTATGTTTATACCAGATTAGGAAAGATGTTTACCTAGTTTTGATCGGTGACTTATCGTATTCGCGAATTTGAGAAGTCCACAGAGTGTCCTTCCTCTACCAGTAATCCACACGAGCAGTTTGGCAGATGCCTAGGTGCTAGCCTCCTTCACTTCTTTCCAAGTGAAAACGGTTGGCGATTTTCTCACTCTCTATAGAGCTCTAGGCGAAATTCTTAGTCTGACTAAGAATTGATCTGTGTTGTGTGTTATCACTGAGATAGGCACCTAGAGCCTCTATCTATAGTGTTCTCATTCCTAGTTTTAGGGAATCCTAATCCAATTAGGATATCTCTAAGATATGGGATATCTTTTAGATATCTCATAATATCTTTTGATTTATAATATTAAACTTAATATTATAATTCAAAAATAAAGCCCAATTTTCGAATTTGATCTGTCCAAGATCAAATCTTGGATCAAATCTTGATTTGCTCAAATCCTATTGGTTGGAATGAGTCATGAGATTTTGATTTTATAATTTAAATATTACTTTAATAAGTAAATCATAAAAGTCGACTTGCCCTAGACCCAAACTCTAAAATGCAAGATCAAATCTTCCATCCCAAGAAAGGTAATAGGCGAAAATTCTCATGAGTTTTTGGAGGAATTTTATAACAACCCAAACTCCTTAGGTAGTTATAACTAATTCCTAACAATTTTGAATAAAAGAATTACCTTAATATCTTTTAATTCAAAACCTATATCTTTCCCTAAAGATATTTATCTTATCTTTATTTAATTAATAAAAACAATTTTCATTAATAAAAATAAAGATAATGAGGCGCCACCCTCATCATCATGTATCCCAATTTTAGTGAATTTAATAAATCAATATTTTCCTACTTTTTAGGAAAACTATTTAATTTATTTATTCACTAATATTTTAATTGTAAGACCATTTAACAATTAATTTGAATTTTAAATTCGTCCAACAAATTTAAAACCTCAATCATAGATATTTATTTAGGACAAGATTTAATGTCCTGACACATTTAACTATGTCCTAAATTGTGTCACCTAAGTGACTCACGAATTAACCCTAATTCGTGTCCCAAGAATTAGCATCTTGATCCTGCTCATGTGTGACCCAGCAGGCCTCACGTGAAGTTGGCAGCAAATCATCTTTATGACTCACAAGTTGTGAGCGGACTCTAGCAAGCCATCACAACTACCCAAAACACGAGAGTTATCGCTTTAACGTCTTTAACGATTTAACCTTAAATACCACCTTGTCATAATCCCTATTGTCTCACGATATTTTGGTCATGGATCTGGCACGGGAATGTCATCCAAAATCCAAACCACAACTTTCTCGATTTCCTGAGTTAGTCCCAATTCCTAGCGTGGCCACGCATTTCTTGGACAGACTCATCGAGGGCGCCAGTTAAATATCTCTCATCTTAAATGAGGGACAAAATCCCATCTTGGTCAACCACATTCCTTTGCACGGTAATCAACCAAACCCGTACCTAGCCTGTATGGCTACCCTGCTACGGGTAACGTTGGACTAGGCCAAAGTTTGACAACTACAATGCCGGAATAGTCAAGACCTCAGGTCTAAGGCTATCGTGACAGGTGTACAGGAGAGGCTCGCTTATGACTAAACCCATGCAGGACTCTCCGGGTCGGTCCAGCAATTTGTAACCCTTACATAATTACACCATGACTCTCGAGAAGCATCTAGTGCATGTATCTCTATACACCGAGGTCATGCTGGTCTTAGTTCATTTACGTTCCCACGTGAATGATCGACCAGGGACATTTTTAGATTAATTATCTTATAATCAATCAAGGACGCTATCATAGTAAACACGCTAATAATATGATAACAACATAATTTATCTCTATAAATTAATCAACAACTATATATGTTCAAATAACACATAAATAAAATGATTGGCCCTAGGGCACAATCTCCATCAGTTGTAACAGTAGATGCCCTGTTCAGTGATGAAGGCCGTCTTGTCGACGTCTTTGGGATTCATCCTGATCTGGTTGTAACCCGAGAAGGCATCGAGGAAGCTCAAGGTGGCGTACCCGCAGGTGTTGTCCACCAACTTATCGATGCTGGGGAGTGGGTGAAGGTCCTTGGGGGTCGCCTTGTTGAGGTCCGTGAAATCCACGCACATCCGCCATTTGCCATTGGGCTTGGGGACAAGGACGACGTTGGACAACCAGGTAGGGTACTTGGTTTCCCGGATGAACCCGGCCGCCAGCAATTTGTTTACTTCATCTTTGGCGGCAAGCTGCCGCTCTAGCCCCAGGACTCGCTTCTTCTGAAAGACTCCCGGGCGGTCGTCAACATCCAGGGAGTGCATGACCAGCTGGGGGTCGACGCCGGGCATGTCCGACGCGGACCAGGCGAAAATGTCGCCGTTGGCGAGCAGGAAGTCAGATAGCCTGGCTTGTTCTTGAGCGGGTAGATCCGCAGAGATGCTCACTGTTCGCTCCGGGTGTCCGGGGAAGTGAATTTGGACGAGCGTGTCCGAAGGTTTGGGGCGTGTGCCCTCGACCTAAGACGTGAGACAAGATGCGTATAAGTGAAGAGATCTTGTAATGGAAAATGAGTTCATTGAATAAATGATTTCATTAATGTAAAAAGGGCGTCCGCCATGTGTAGGTCGGAGCGTACATTAAAATGACGAAAGGGGGGGCCTTAAGCATTTTGGAGGAAAGGGAAATTAAAACATAACAGACATAAAAATAGAAAACAACTAATCTTAAGGCCGGGCGGCTAGTCCACCCATTAGAGTTAGCTGTTAAATCAAGGAGCGTCAGCCACTGGTGTGGGATACCTCATCGCGGAGGTCCGTGATCTCTGACGTGCCCATGTCTGTGTCCTCCCCGGCGGGCTCCGGGGGAGGGGAGTCTGGCGTCCCTTCCATGAACCGGCGGGTCTGGTACTCGAGATCGATCATTACGCGAGCCAGGCTTGTGGCGTAGCAGCGGCGACCCTCAAGTTGATCGCCCCGAATACTCGCAGTTCCCCAGCGGGTAGGGAATTTCATGAGTAGGTGAGCGGTGGAGATTACTGCTCTGAAGGCCTTGAGGCTGGAGCGCCCAAGGATTGCGTTGTATGCAGATGGCGCGGCTACAACGATGAAACTGGCATAGGTGGCTGCCATCCTGGGCGGGTCGCCATCACCCTCGAGGGTGAGCTTGGTTTCGAGAACCCCTTCGGCAGGCGTCCTGGTCCCGGCAAAGCCGATCAGCGGCTTGTTGAAAGGCTTGAGGGCGCTCAGAGGGATGCCCAGGTGCTCGAAGGCGTGGAAGTAGAGGATGTCCGAGGAGGACCCTTAATCCACCAGTATGCGCCGTATGTCAATCTCACCTATGCGCGCCGTGATGACCATGGGCTCATCATATTCAACGGGCTTCAACTCATCGTGGGTGAAGGTGATAGGCGCGTGGATGTCTTCGTGGGAGCGTTTGATGCTCGTGTAGTGCATACACATGATGGACCGCATGATGCTCTTGCGGTTATGGGGGGTCTTATGCCTGTGTATCCCCCCGGAGATAGTGTTTATGACGTTCCGGGCGGGCGTCTCAGGATGCTTTGAGCCGCCACTCCCGCTCTCAGTGACCTTCCTGTTCTTCTGGTGGGAGGCGTCCCCATCAGACTCTGGCCGTTTCTTCTGTTTATATTCGGCCAGGTGGCCGTCGCGGATCAGCTGTTCGATTGCATCTTTCAGGGAGATGCATTCGTCCGTCGTGTGGCCATAGCCGTTATGATATCGGCAGTGCTTGCTCGTGTCTCGTGGGCGGCCGGTCTTTACCGGGAGGGGTCTAGCCACCGGAAAGATTTCGAGGGATCCGCAGACGCGCAAAATCTCTGACCTAGAGACGGTCAGGATGTGGTAGGTCAGGAATTTGCCCGTGAAGGGCGTGCGCTGGGCTCCTGGTGATGAGTTGGAAGGGCGATCGTGCCTCTTCCACTTTCCACTACCGTTCCCATTGGCGGTCTGGGTCCGGGTGCTTGTCTGGGCGTTCTGCATGTCCTTCAGTTTACTGAAGCGGCTCTTGGAGGCGACCTGGTTGTCCTCCTTGAGAATGAAATCGCGGACTTGCTTCAGCAGCGCGTCCAGGGTCTTTGGGTTGGCGAGCGCCAACTCGTTGGAAACGTTCCCTGGGCGTAGGCCCTGCTTGAAGGCGTGGATGGCCACGTTGTCTTCCAGGTCATCCACTTCGTGACAGCGCTCGGAGAAACGCTTGAGGAAGTCCCTGAGGCTCTCGCTGGAGCCTTGAATGAGGTCCGCTATGACCGTTGATGCTTTTTTGTAAACAATACTGGTGGCGAAGCGCTTGAGAAAGGCGGCCTCCAGTTCATCGAAGTTGTGGATTGAGTAGTCTGGTAGGCGGGCATACCAGTGGAGTCCTTCTGGACCAACTGTAGTGGGAAAGAGCTTGCACTTCTTTCCCTCCGTGAGAGATGCCAGCTGGATGTTCGCGTGGAACGCCTTTAAATGCAGGTTAGGGTCTGCAGTTGGCTCGTAGGGCACCATCTTGACGGGCATCTTGAAGCCCTGTGGTACGATATCGCGCTGGATGGACACGGCGAACGGTCCCTTCTGGGGAATGAAGGTACCCGGCTCGTCCTCGAAACCAGCAGCTGGCGCGTTTTCCTGGGCCGAAGCAGCCGTTGTGTTACGGCGACCGGGATTCGACCCCTGAGGCGTGCTGTGAACAGAGAGGCTCTGGAATTCACGACGAAGAGATTCTATCTGCTCCTTCATCATGCCACGAAAGATGGACATGATGTCCATGGCCTGGAAAGTCTGGCCCGTGGCGCCCATATCGGTTGTTGGTGGTGCAACTCGAGAGGATGCTCCCTCTTCCCGATGTTCCTCCTGCTCCTGATCCTCCTGGGAGCCAGGGGCGTGCTCCTGGGAATCAGAGGGTTCGTCCAAGAGGGGATCGCGAGGGGAGTCGTTATGGGCCATAGCAAAGTGGAGATCACCTAGTTCAACAAGGTAAACGTTGGTGAGTTAGCTTTTGTAAAGAAAAAGCAATAGAGGACGAGCGTGAGAGCCCGCAAAGTTCAGCAGGTGAGGAGGAAAGTTCCCACAGACGGCGCCAATGATAAACTAGAAAATGGTTGCACTTACCTAGTTCACCGGTTGAGGGCTGCGAGAGCCAAGAGTTGAGCAAGAACCTGCAAGAGCTTCACAGGGGGGCCCTGCGAAGAGTACTCTGACGCTCAAGTTAGTAAGTAGCTAACCTTGAACTGCTGAGGTGAGCTCTATTTATAGAGCAGGGAGGAGAGAGGTGGTCAGCGCGCGGGGCGGACCACGTAACCAGACACGATCTCCACCAGCGGAGATGGTGGGGACCGAGATTTGCGGAGCAAGGCAATCGTGGGTGATTGCGTGTTACTTAGGACGGCGGGCGCCAGGCAACTGGAGATCGTGGGTGTGAACAAGTCCGTAGCCCACGATCTCCCGCAGCGTGAATTGCGGAGCAAGGTAGTCGTGGGTGACTACGTGTTATTTGGGGGGCGTGCGCCAGGACCCTGGACGGATCATGGCTGCCCCTAACCGTGCCGAGGGCGCCCGATGGGCTCGAGGGCGCCTTGCAAGGTGTGGAAGGGAGAAGAGGCCCGGTTCGAGGGCCGTTTAGGCGTACGCCCAAATAGTGATGTATCAATTATAATTTAGAATTATAATAATACTCTAAATATAATTATAAGAAACCCTAGGCTAGGCGCCTAAGGCATGGTGGAGTGAGATCATTTGTGATTTTTTCTTCCTCCTTGTAGAGAGAGAAGAAAAATCGCCACCTCCATAGCTAGAGAGAGAAAGTTCGATTTTCCTAAAGAGTTAGTGAAAATTCGAATTGTTCTATCTTTAGGGTTTTGAGAGAAGAAGAACAAAAGGAGTTTTGTTGCTGTCTTCTGCTCTATTGCCTGAATTCAGAGAAGGAGTTCCTGAGTTCAACAACTGTAGATTCGTTCCCTGGTTCCTTTGGTGAAAGGTACAGAAGGCTAGCACCTTGGTGTTCGACAAACAGTTCGTGTGGATTACCGGTGGAGGAAGGACGTGGAAACGGACTTCTAGACTCGCCAAGTTCAACCATCCGATTGAAAGCTTGAGGCATAACACTTTTCATATCTGGTTTTAAATTCAACTAGCGGATCTCAGGGTGGGTTTTCTTGGGGAGCGCAAGTTTTTTTTTTGTTATACGTTTTTGCTTCCGCTGCGTGTT
Source organism: Chamaecrista fasciculata (assembly GCA_003254925.1). Taxonomy (NCBI): domain Eukaryota; kingdom Viridiplantae; phylum Streptophyta; class Magnoliopsida; order Fabales; family Fabaceae; genus Chamaecrista; species Chamaecrista fasciculata. Next base: position 9,791 of record QANZ01008030.1, read on the forward strand.
TTCCCCGGGATTTCCCAACAGTGGTATCAGAGCCACGCTAGTCCTTGATTTAAAATCATATTTTGTGTACATATGATGTATGCTTGGCGTGTTTTACCTGTTTCAATCACGTTTTGGTTTTACAAAAATCCACCGAATATTTTTCTCGAAACTGAATCTACAAGAAAAGGTGCAAATTTATGTATGTGATACATAAAGAAATCAATAGGATTGATTTGGAAAAATTTCTTGCAAGTTTAGGCCAAAGTCGAAATTCCCATATAATTATGGTTAAAAGTGTTTTAATCATAATATTATGTGGGTGACTGAAAATTTAATAAAATTGTGAATTTTAAAATTTTTGGGTCAATAATTAAAATTTTGGAATATGATTCCTGAATTTTATAATTATTGATAATTGGCCTAATTTCAAGGAAAAGGCATGTTAAAATTGCACAACCTAATTTAAACACCTACAAAAATCGTTTTTGATATGTGTTGCAAATATATCGTGTTTGACATAATTGTATGAATTGTTCTTATATGTAATTGTGTGGTGTTGGATATGGCTCTAGGTTTTTGGTGTATACGGCCTGCGTGTCGTCCCCCTCTATCCGATGTAATTTTAGTTTTCAGTTTATACCTCAATGTAACTGGGGTTTACTCTCTTGTAATTTTATTTTTCTTTTTAGAAAAATTCTCTCATTGGCTTGGGAGAATT
>QANZ01008047.1:804-20749 GCA_003254925.1 Chamaecrista fasciculata
TTTTTATTTTTATTTTTATTTTTATTTTTTTTTTGTTTAAGGAGAAACAATGAGCGCCTAGGCGAGATTTAGCTCGCCTAGGCAAGCTGAATTTTAAAATTGACTAAAAAAATGCATTAAATGATAAAAACTTACCAACCCAAGCTACCAAACATAGAATCGGGTTACCGTTCTTTGCTCTTGCTTCAAAAACAACTTCAAACATGGTAATATTGAATAGAAATCCTCCTGAAACACACAACAAACACACCAAAGTACTCATTAAAACACTAAAAAAAAATACTATAAAATAAACTTAAGAAAGAGATAGAAGAAAGAAGGCTCTAAACGCCTTCCGAACCGCGCTCATTTATAGTCTTGAGCTTGACTCTTCACATTTTTAGCTCATGGAGGATCATCCAAGTGGATGACAGTGTTGGAAGGATCGCTCACAGTCTCCCAATATGGCTTAAGCCTCTGCCCATTAACCAGAAAAGTATTGTCTGACTTCTCATCAATCAACTCAACCGCCCCATGAGGAAATACCTTCTTCACACAAAATGGACCAGACCAACGGGACTTGAATTTCCCAGGAAAAAGTTTCAATCTAGAGTTAAACAATAACACCTTCTGACCTGGATGAAACTCTTTTCTATTAATATGAGCATCATGCCATTTCTTTGTCTTCTCTTTATAAATCCTAGCATTCTCATATGCGTCATTTCGCAGCTCATCAAGTTCATCAAGTTGAAGTAACCTATGCTCTCCAGCTGCTTTCAAATCAAAATTAAGCTTCTTAATTGCCCAGAATGCTCTATATTCAAGTTCAGCTGGTAAATGGCAAGCTTTTCCAAACACCAAGCGGTATGGAGACATTCCTATGGGAGTCTTATATGCGGTCCGGTATGCCCATAACGCATCATCAAGCTTTGAAGCCCAATCCTTTCTTGAAGGACCAACAGTCTTCTCCAGAATTTGTTTGATCTCCCTGTTAGAAATCTCCACCTGCCCACTAGTTTGTGGATGATAACTCGTGGCCACTTTGTGCTTAACACCATATTTAGTGAGGAGGTTTTTGAAAAGTTTGTTACAAAAATGTGACCCTCCATCACTAATTATGGCCCTAGGCGTGCCAAAACGAGTAAAAATATGTGTCTTTAAAAATTTAACCACAGCAGAAGATTCATTAGTTGGTAAAGCAACAGCTTCAACCCATTTAGACACATAATCCACAGCAACCAGAATGTACTTTTTACCATATGATGAAGGAAAAGGACCCATAAAATCAATACCCCATACATCAAACAATTCCACTTCTAAAATAGAATTAAGGGGCATTTCATTTGTCTTAGATATATTACCAGTCCTTTGACATCTATCACAGCACACAGAAAATTCATAAGCATCTTTAAACAATGAAGGCCAATAAAAACCAGATTGCAAAATCTTTGCAGCTGTCCTATTACCACCAAAATGGCCTCCATAAGGGGCAGAATGATATGTCTCTAAAATAGCCTTAGTTTCACACTCAGCAACACATCTCCTAATGATACCATCAACACAGCGCCTATACAAATAAGGCTCATGCCAAACATAAAACTTAACATCATGCAGAAATTTCTTCTTTTTAAATGCAGACAACTCAGAAGGAATGATACCACTAACGAGATAGTTAACAATATCAGCATACCAAGGTACAGAGCTCAAATCCACAGCTAGCAACTGCTCATCAGGAAATGTCTCATTAATACACAACTCTGTTACCTCAGTGTTGTTACCTTCCAATCTAGACAAGTGATCAGCCACTTGGTTTTCACTCCCCTTCTTGTCTCTTATCTCTAGCTCAAATTCCTGCAACAACAACACCCAACGAATTAATCGTGGTTTAGCCTCTTTCTTCTCAATGAGATATTTAATTGCTGAATGATCAGTGTACACTACTACTTTAGTGCCTAACAGATATGATCTGAATTTATCAAAGGCAAAAACAACTGCCAAAAGCTCCTTCTCAGTAGTAGTATAATTAAGTTGTGCCCCATTCAATGTCTTACTGGCATAATATATTGGGTGAAAAACCTTACCATGACGCTGACCTAAAACAGCTCCAACTGCAAAATCACTAGCATCACACATCAGCTCAAATGGTGAGTCCCAATCAGGAGGTAAAATAATGGGAGCAGAAATTAAACACTTTTTCAAAGCAGTAAAAGAAGCTAAGCATGCATCATCAAAATTAAATGGCACATCTTTTTCTAACAGGTTGCATAAAGGCTTAGTGATTTTTGAAAAATCCTTAATGAACCTGCGATAGAATCCGGCATGCCCCAAGAAACTCCTGATGCTTTTAACAGATGTGGGAGGGGGCAGCTTCTCAATTGCTTCAATCTTTGCTCGGTCAACTTCAATGCCCTTTCTTGAAATCTTGTGACCCAACACAATGCCTTCCTGAACCATAAAATGACATTTTTCCCAATTCAGCACAAGGTTGGTCTCTTCACATCTCTTCAATACCCGGGCCAGATTATTCAGACAACCATCAAATGAGTCTCCCATAACTGAGAAGTCATCCATAAAGACTTCAACAAACTTCTCCACCATATCTGAGAAAATAGCCATCATGCATCTCTGGAATGTGGCTGGAGCGTTACACAACCCAAACGGCATCCGCCGAAAAGCAAAAGTACCATAAGGACAGGTGAATGTCGTCTTCTCTTGATCACTAGGGGCAATGGCTATCTGATTGTACCCGGAGTACCCATCTAAGAAACAATAGTAGTCTTTCCCAGCTAATCGATCCAACATCTGATCAATGAACGGTAACGGGAAATGATCCTTCCGGGTGGCCTTATTAAGCTTTCTGTAATCCATACACACNGGGTGGAACAAGCCCAGATCATTTGAAGCCTTCTAATGCAGGCCGGGCTGAGATGAGCTTGGGCTCACTTAAAAAAGTAGAGTTGTATTTGGTCTCTTGCACTAGGTTGGATTGAAATTGCAGAAAAGTTTGTACCCAAAAGAAAAAAAAAATAATGTGCCTTTTCTTCTACCCAAAAAGCTCTTCGGGGCAATTCCTTCTTGTAATCCGGCCCACTATGCTAAAGGTGTAAAGAATAGAGTACTAAAATGTCACTTTTAAAAGAGTATGAAACCAAAATGAATTGGTCTATACTTCAAAGTACAAAAGTGTAATTAATTCTAGAAATTATTCGTCCCATTTTTTTTTTTTAGTGTAATTCGACTTCATTTGTTTACCAACAATCTTAATTGGGCTATAAAGAAGTCAAGAACTCCTATAGAGTAACACTTACTTCCAAATTCTTTAGACTTGAGAGTAGATAGATATGAACAATATAATTTCACTTATTTAATAATGAAGTGAATGGTCCACTTTCGTAACTTGATTTGATTTTATTTACTGATAATTCTAATTAAACAAATAAATAACTTGTAAATTAAAAGGAACATGTAACCGTGAACTTGTTATATAATTTTTTTTTGGCCAGATTGTTATATAATATTTGAACATAAAATAAAATATATATGATCACCTCAAATAGTTTGGGACAAAAAGTTAAATCATGAAATTATATAGAATTAACTTAAAAATAAAAAAAATATTTAAGATAAATTTAAAATCTATCGTATACTTTTAAGATCAATATGAGTATTTGAACCTTAAAAAAAATAGAGCTGAAAATGGCGTGAAAAACGTGAGTTGTGATGTTGCAATGAATATAGATTCATATATTGAGCTTATTTTGACTTGTTGAGAAAATCAGAAGATTGGTGCATGAGTTTCAGAGTTCACATTTTGTTATTATTGAAGAATGAAGAGCCCCATCTTCCATTGTCCCTTTCATTCATCTCACACTAATATTAATTAATTATCCCCAAACTCAAATCTCTCAAAATCTTTTATATAATAATAATATCATCCCATGTGTTATTATATGTGTACTGTGCAGTCCCGACAATTTTATTCATATTCGTTTGACACTGAAAAACAGCTACACAATCATAAAAATAGTACTTTCTTTTTGATAATGAGATTAAATATTTTAGAAAATACAGTTGTACACTTGTACGTGTTCTAATTATATAACGTTACAAATGCAAGACACAAAGCGAATACATATGTTGTGTATAATTTTTATATTGTACTTTTTTGGAGAATACAGAAATTGCGATGTACACTGTACTAGCTTGTGATTATATTGATGATGATTATAATTTAGAGGAAAATCAATGCAATGATTAATTAGGTGTGGACTGTATTGGATCGGAAGGCACATGTATATATATATACATGATTTCAGATCTAACAAATTAAGAACAAACGTATAATTAAGTGTATAACAATAAACATATGGATTTGAAATGAGGTAAGATTACTTATATTATCAGTGTTAATTAGTTGAGAACTTGACTAGTAGTGACTAGTGAGTGACACTGCCATGATTTGCTTAATATAATTCAGAAATATCTAAGATCTTTTTTAACTTGGAAATATGAATGCGATTTCTACACCCATTAATTTAAAGAATACTATAAGTATAACAATAATCCGTTTGTTGAAAATACTAACATCGAAAAAAAAAATTATTGTTCATCTTACAATTAGAATTAACTGTACATATATATTTTTTTTGGGTAATGTCATAGGTTTCTCCTACCCTCCTATCTGTGTAACGGTCTAAGCGAAGACTAATCTCATTCGGGCAACAGAGACGAAACAGTTAATTGTGCCCTCCCAATAATGTCGACTCTAGGGATCAAACTTGTATACTCTCACCTAGAGTGTAGCTCGCCAACAACTACACTAAACACTTGTTGGTAACTGTGCATAATTTTGTTTATGTAGTTTTAGCGCGCAATAGTATAAATTATTCTTCTTATTTGAGTGATTTGACCGATTGTATCTTGTATGCGTAAGCGTCATTTAACTTTGATAAAACTTATTATTTGATTTTTAAATTTATATTGGTCAGTCTCTAAATAATTAGAATATACTACCCAACTTCCAAATTATTACAATTTTCAATTATTTAGTCCAATTCTTTGAGGGCCAAAAATAAAAATTCAGTATAAATTTAAAGATAAAAAATATTAATTTAATATAAATTCAGGCACTAAAAAAATATAAAATTAGTTGAAATTTAAATATACCAAATAGTTGATACTTGAAATATTTCAAGACCAAATTGTATAATTTAATTATAGAATTTTGATCCTTTTGTGATGATCCAGAATCTTCTATTCCATTATACAGATATATATTGTCACAGTTAAAAGGGAATTTGGATTCCTTTTGTCTCTCGCTGTTTTTTTATGTTCCTCAAAGTTTGGCTGTTTGAAGTCTGAACGCCTTGTTTTTTTGGATTCTAACACAGTAAAATTATGTATGTTTTGTAAGGCAACGAAGTATGTACTTGTAGTCAAAGAAGAAATTAGTTAACGTGGATTAAAAGAAAAAAAAAATACCTTTTACATGTACAGTTGTACAGTACACTAATAAAAATCAATCATATACAGTTGGTACTAAAATAAAATGTTTTTTGGTCTGAGTACTAAAATAATTATTATTTGGTAAAAAATATATTTACTAATCAAAACGCAATTGTATTTTTATTAACTCACGTACAATATATATATATATAATATAATACTATATATGCTTGCTGATGCCATGCTGCTTTGTTTACACTTTAAGCAAATGCTAAAAATATGGTATAGGGTCGTGTCCGTTTGAGATTATGGTAATTATTTTTTCTATTATAAACAAATTTTTATATTTGCTAAGAGTGACATAGTTAGTTAAGGTTTGGGTACTTACTCTATAAGAGCAAGAGTTTGAGCCTTTTGATTGATATAGGTGCTTGTGAGTGATATATAAATTTTTATCATAAATCTTTAAAGAAGTCAAAAGAATAGATGATTTAAAAAAAAAACTGTTAAATTACTTAAATCATATATGTATATGTCTCTAAAAGAATAGATGACTATTAAAAATTATAAAACACTATTGAATCTGTTCTTAACTATGAAGCATGGACACTGATATGGACACAAGACACGATACGGACACGGACACACTGACACGCCAAATTCCTAAACTTACATGACACGACACGACATATATTTATATATATAAATAATTAAAAATTCATTAATTTTAATGAAAACTTTAAAATTATAATATCTATTTATAATATATGTCATAAGTGCCATTATTTTTAATTGTTTTTCATGTTAAATTCACAAAAAAAATTGATTTAATATTTTGAAATTTATGAATATGTGTCATGTCGGTGTTATACGAGTGTCGGACACGGACACGTGTCTGACATAATGACACATGTTGGGTTATTTCTTTTTAAAGCAAGTTTTAAATTTATAAGCCCAAGTGCAAGCGTACACTACCGAAGTAGCATAAAAACTCAAGCACCGGGTATCGTCCCACCGAGATTTTACTCGCGAATTCACTCTAAACACAGGCTGTAGCGATTCATTTAATCTAAGCAACCAAATTCCGATAAAAGATTCAACTGAATAAAACTAAATTGCAATAAAGATGTACCAAATTGAACACCGAAAGAACTTCCTAGAATTAAAGTATAAAAGACTTCCCTAGGATTGTCCCTTCTTAGCAAATTCACTTAACTAATTAACTACTCTGAATATGGACTTACGAGAATGGCAAAGCTAACCCTGAACTCTTAATTACCTATAATTACCTTTCAGTCAATTATAAGCCTCTTGAATCTAATTAACTCACCTATATTTCTATGGTGAACCAACTATATCAATGCATTAAGTTCAAGTTCAATTGGGTTCCCCTAGGCTAATAGGTATATGCCTATCCTATTAACAAATTCCATTAGAAAATGAAATCTAGAGGCAATCAATGCAAGACCTAGCTTCAATTAATCTCTTTCAAGCTTAAATCAAAGCAATTCATAAGAATCCCCAACATTGGTGGCCACACAAAGAAGGAGAAAACATAATACTCATTAATTGAACTTTAACATCAACAACATCCATAATCAAAGTAAGCAATTAGTTAAACTACATTGCTAAGAAGTTCTAATCCTAGAGAACTATAAAGTTTAGCCTAACATTCCAAAACAAGAGAACTCAACAATCATGATGAACATAGAGGAAGAAAATAGAAGAAAAGAGAAGAAACCCTAAGGGAGAAGCTCCAAATCTTCACTTTCTTCACCTCAATCCACCAAAATCGTGCTCCCCAAGCGAGAATCCAAGCTTATTTGGAGCTTCTCCCTGCAATTTCGCACTCTACTTTTGCTCTAGGGTTCGTCCTTTGCGGCTCCTTTAGTCCCTATTCGAAGAATGCACAAATCTGTCCCAAAAAATCGCTAAAAGCTGTCCCGACTCGCCTAGGCGAGCTGCACCTCGCCTAGGCGAGATGTCTTCATTAATCCTAGCTGGCACAGGACAGGGCGCCTAGGCGCTCAAATGGGCGCCTAGGCGAGGAGGATTTTTCAGCATCACTAAAATCTTCGTTTTGACCCCGATTCGCTTCATACGTAGAACCCCGGACCTCTCAACATCTTCTAGGCATTTTAAGCTTCAATTCAAGGTCCTGAAACATTAAAAACTCAATAAATTTGGTGCCCGAAATCGTTGGTTAACTTGGAAAATATAAAACGAAACTAAGCCAAACTAAACTTAAAACTAAAAAATAAACATCAATAACTAATAAAACACTAAAAACTCACTTACTAAACTTCATTAATAAATAAAGCATGGATAAAAGCCCCGAAATGACTTGAGATTATGACCAAATAACTCTAAATTATTAGAGTTATCAACACACCCTCTAAAGAAAGTGTTCATGCTTCATTAGGGTTGGCAAAATGGGCCCAAGCCCGCGGGCCCAGCCCGACCCGCACGCTAAATGGGCGATCTTGGGCTTCGAAATATAAGCCCTATGAACAAAAAACTAGCTTTTGTTTTTTTTAACAAAAAACTAGGCCTATGAACAAAAAAAAAATCTGCACTAGGTAGTCACAAAAAAAAAAACAGTTTTGTCAAAAAAAAAATACATATTTGGCCCAATAATTATTTTTGGCCTGTTGGCAAAAAAATAATAATAATTTTAGCCCAAAAAAAATACAATTTTAGCAAAAAAAAATAGTTTTAGTAAAAAAAAAAGCCCGCGGGCTTTGACGGGCGATCCGCGAGCATAGTTTTCGAAGCCCATTTTCAAACGGGCTGGCCCGCCCCAGCCCGCCAAGAGGCAGGCCCATTGCGGGCCTGGGCGGTTTGACACCCCTATGCTTCATAGGTTCTTAATAACTTACCCAAACTTTCTTTTTTCATAAAATTATTTGGTCAAAGAGTCATTTTGGTCCTAAATGTATGCCCTAATGTTCATTTTGGTTCATTATGTTTCAAAATGTTCAAAGTGGTCCTAAATGTTAACAAAATGATTCATTTTGGTCCTAAATATTGGTAAAATGTTTCATTTTGGTCCTAAACTATTGAGTTTTGTCATATTTCTCTCATCTCTCATTTTAAGTTCAAAGGATTGTTAAGAGGTACTCGTAGCTCTGAATTCGTCGCATTTGAATTTGAAACGATAGAGATATGATCAACTTTGCTTTTTTAACCATCAAATAAGCGGTCTACTTTTAGAACCGATTAGACCTCGTTTCCTGATGACCTCAACTGGATAGAGAAAGTACTCTTCGAGAATAATACGTAACTCTAATCTCGCCAGGTTTGAACTTGAAACAAGCCATATTCAATAATTTAGGACCAAAATGAAATATTTTGCAAGTCTAAACCGCAAGTCTAAACTGGGTAGAGTGTCAGTGACGTGCTGGGGAGGCCAACAGAGGCCCAATCCAAAAGGTTATTGTACAAGTCTAAACCGCAAGTAGTTTTAGCCAAAACAGCTACTCAATTAGCCCTTGGACGCTAAAAGATCTCCCAGTAAAAGATGCCCACCAAGTGAGATTAAGTGACTTCATGGGAACTCGAACTCTTGCCCATAATAAAGTAAAAACTTTTCATTTGGATCCTTAACCACTTGTGTCAACTCATATTGACAACAAGACATACCTTAACTATCAATCAATTGTATCTGAACTTTATCGTAGTAATCTTGCCTTAAACATCTAAACAAAATGATAGCATAGCGGAGATGAACTAATTTAATGATGAAATTTATCATATGATAGAGAAATTAATTAAAGGATGGAGGCAGAAGATAAAAAATGGTCATTATTATGTAAACTAAGAATTAAATAAATTTCACACCAACCATTTTAATTTCGTCGGCTACACAAAGCAGAGCCATGCACATGTGCATCATCCTCAAGTTGGTCTGGAAGATAATTTATTATTAGATTCTCGTAATATTGAAAAGTTAAATTTGTATTCATCCAACCACATTATTTATTAATTGTTATCAATGGCCGGTTAAATAAAGAATTAATAATATATATATAATTTATCAATTAATGAATTAAGATTAACGAAAAGTTATTAGCATATATTCTGCTCGTTCTGGACAGTCTTAGGAATTAGGATACATCATAAATAACAATCATACTTGAATTGAAAAGAATGCTTTCAAAGTGTAAAAGAAAAAAGAACAAACAATTTATATATATATATTTGGAAAAGGTAGAAGCTGGCTTACACAACGAAGGAAAACAGTATAAAGGAAGTAAAGGAGTGAAGAAAGTGCAACAGCAAGATCCCATAATCACGCACCATGCACTTTTTCACTTGTTTAATTTCTTACTATTTATGATGCATTTCCCTTTTCTTAAAATCCAATTTATTTACATTCTTTTTAATTATTTAAATAAATATTTTAGACTTGTAAGAATATACTCTTAAAAAGAGTTTTTACAAAACTGTATGTAAACTACAGTTTGGACACAAATGAAGATTGGAGTTAAGGAAATGTATTTATCTCTTATAATATATACAGTGAATTAAAGTTTATATTTCTTTTTAACAAAAAAATTTAGGTGAGTTGGGTCCTAAGGGTACACCAAGACAATGACATGCCTCCAGGCTCTATGAGCGCTTAGAGAAGTACTTACAGATCGCCTACCAATAAGACCCTTACATCGACAACGGGAATCGAACTCACAACCTCGTGGGTTATGAGTTGGCCCTTTACCAAATATTAATTGGGCCAAATTTTGTTGAATATATATATTAAATATATATTTTTATCAAAAATTCTACCAATAATAAAATTGAATCGTTCTAAAAATATAAATAATAAAATTAACTCGAATAAGATAAAAAAAATAAATTAAATTTAATCACAATAGTAAGGGGATCAAAACGGTGCTTTCCCCTAAAATAAAATTAATTTATCATCCCTCAAATCAAGGGCATTTGGACGGAATAATGGCCCATTAGACATTTAAACCCTAATTTAATATGTTGCCTAACCCTAAAAAGGGAGGTAGAGGATACAATACATAATAAATATCCCCTCTCTCCAAACCCTAAAACAGCAAAACAAATAGGACCTTGAGTGCACCTACCTTATTTCTTTTCAAAGTCTTTTGACAAATTTAATCACAAATATATATAAAATAACCATATTTCCAAGGTCCTATTTGTTTTGCTGTTTTAGGGTTTGGAGAGAGGGGATATCTATTATGTATTGTATCCTCTACCTCCCTTTTTAGGGTTAGGCAACATATTAAATTAAATAAGCTAAGTGATTAGTTGAAGACTCATATACACAAAAATGAAAGGGCACAAAGTCACAAGGGTATTAGTGTTTGTGTGTGTCTATATATATATATATATATATAAAATGTGAAAAGAAAGCCAAAAACTCATTAATCTCAAAGGGAGGTAGAGGATACAATACATAATAGATCTCATTACTCTCCTAATGAGCAAACATATATCTATAAAATCACTAAAATTAAATAAATATTCAAAAAGACAAAACTATCATAGGGTCACTCATAAACATTTTATATCTTGCTATAAAACTTATTATTAAAAATAAGATGTATAGTTAAAAAATATATGATTGATTGTGGAAAAGAGTCAATTAAATATTTTTTTTAGTGACCCTATGATAAAGATATTACTAAAAAATGTTATATTATTTTTGTTTTCATATATATATATATATAATATATGGGTGGTGGAGCCATGTGTAGGGAAGAGTCCTATAAATATACAAGGGCAAACAGGCTGGAAAGGTTGAGTGGATGGTCATATGCATAGCTAAATGCCTTTTTTCTCTCACTCTTGCCGTTGACAAAATAGAGACCACACCAATTTTTTTATTTTCTACTTTCAAACTTTGAGATTAATGAGTTTTTGGCTTTCTTTTCACATTATATATATATATATATATATATAGACACACACAAACACTAATACCCTTGTGACTTTGTGCCCTTTCATTTTTGTGTATATGAGTCTTCAACTAATCACTTAGCTTCACCTCTATAATTCAACACTAGATATTTGATTACAACATATTATATTTTGACAAATAGAACCGTCAAAACGGGTTGCAACCCACGGGTTGGACCTGTTTAACCCACAAAAAAAGTGAGCCGGATTGATGAAATCCCGGCTCACCAATGATTTTGGCTCGCGTGGGTTGACTCACCTAACCCGCGAGCCATGGTGAGCTAACCCGGCGAGTTGGTGGGTTGACTCACCAACCCACCTAAATAAAAATAAATTGAATTTTAAAAAATAAAAACTAAAAATTTAATTTACTAACTTAAATTTTAAACCTAAAACCTAATTCACTCATCTTTTCCTCTTCCAAAAAAAAATCTGATGGTATATATAGTTGTAAATATGTATAAATTATTAAATTATAATGTATCATGTATGTACAAGAAAAAAAACAAGTTGCAAAAATAAAATATACTTTGAAGTTTGAAAAAAATAATAAAAAATTTAATAGGTTAAGTGAGTCAACCCGGCTCACCAAGCTAGTGAGCCGAGTTGGCGAAATCCTGGCTCACCAAATATTCTAACCCGGGTGAGCCAACTCGTATAACTTATAACCCGTGGTGAGCCAACCCGTGTGAGCCGGGTTGGCCCACTTTGACAACTCTATTGACAAAGATATCATTTTTTTCCATAGACTTTACATCGACTTTTAATTTCTTTTATTTTATTTATTTTCAATTTATCTTTAAAATTTTATATTTTAGTTGATTTTATCATTTGTCTTAACTTATTTCATTGAATTAATTGTAAGTTTCATGAGATTTTAAATCTATATTAAGGTTTAAATTTTTTTTAAACAATTTTATATTATATGTCATAAATTACATAGTATTTATTATTTATTTATCAAATAAAGTTGATACAAAATAATAAAATTGATTAAAACTAAAATTTTATAAATGAAATTAATAATAAACAAATTTTGAGAATAAAATTAAAAATTGATATAAAATTTAAGAATGAAATATTTTTTGCCTTATATCTTCTACGCTACTAGAATTAAATGGATGATTTGATATGATGATGCATTAGGAAAAAATTGTTATGTGGGGTTCTTTGTAATATTTTTTATAATTGAATTATCTAACAATTAAATTAAAAAAAAATAATATAACTTTAGATTTTATGATTTGATATTTTTAAAAAGTTTTCTTTAATTTTTGGTTGTTCAAGAATCAAAGGACAGATGAATTAAATAATAATAAAGAGATGACATTTCAGTTAGAAAACTAACAATATCTAAATGTAAATACATAGCTGCCCTTGCCTTTTCGGAATTCCAACTATATCATGAGTATTGAGTCATGTCGATTGACTCGAAAAAAAAAATCATTCATTGGTGTGTATATATATATATATATATATATATATACTAGGGGCTTTGCGTGCTTAACAGGCACGTAATTGTGTGTAAAATAAATGAGGGACCGAATCGTTGACTCAGTAAAAAAAAGAGGGACCAAATAATAAATTTTCGCTTATTTTAATTAGATGTAATATTTTATCTTATTAGTATAAGTGAGAGGACAACCAGAAGACTCCTCGATATATAACTGTGTTAATTAATGGCCAAAGAAAAAAACTGTGTTAATTAAATTAACTTATAACTTTATTATCTTATATTAGTTCATCGTTTATTTTGAATTGTTATGCAAGTTCATAATTGAGTGATAAGGAAATTGTTTAAAATAAATTGTAAATTTGTCACTATTAGAGGATAGCATATAAGAAACAATTTAACAGACCAAAGTAGAATAGGGTTAGTAATAGTGGTAAGTGACTCAGAATTAAGTTAAGTACTAGTTATAGTGATTGAAATAAGAAATTAAATAATCTAAAGGATGTAGTTAAGTAGAACGAATTTATCTACATTTTATCAAATATCAATGGTTTGTTTATTGGTTATAAGTATAAAACAGGCTTAAATTTTTAGTTAAACTATCTTACATTGATATTTACAAGTTAGTAAGAGAAGTAATTAATTATTAGGTAAAAGTATCTTCGGTACTTCTAAATTATGCGGCAAGTCTTAGTTATGTTATTTTTTTTATGGTCAATTATACCAAAAAAAATTTTACATTTACTTAATTGTATACTAAGATCTAACACTGTCAAAATCGTTAACAAAAAATGATGGCATTATAAAGACATGACAAATGACTTTTTCCCTTCTTTATTTTGGTGTCAATTGTAATCTAAAATTTGTAAATTCATATCGATTATACTACTAAACTTTCACATTTTTTTAATTGTACTCTCCAAATTATTAACATTAGCATAATGTCAGCATTTTTATTAACGATTTAGACGATGCAAATATTAGAATATAATTGAGTCAAATATAAAACTTTAAAAGTATAATTGACCATAAAAAATAATTTAAGAATATAATAATTAAAATTTATCCCATAATTTGAAGACATCGAAAGTACCTTTATCTAATTATTATTGACAATGAATATCATATAAAATAGAGAGAAGTATATATAATAAAAAAGAAGTAAGAAATGAAAGAAGAAGCAAATAGGAAGAATGAAAGCCAAATAAGGAAGAGAATGATGAACACACGCACTCTCTCATAACGCCAAAACCACCACGTGGACCTTGCGTCTTCTTTACGAGTCTTCCAACACCTACTCATGCTGTTAAAAAGTTAAACGTTAAATTCAACACAAATTACTGTCTTTGCGTAAATGTATGGAGAATTACCTCCACTTGCATAAATTAATGAATTGGGAGAAAGTTTATCAGAGTTCACTTGATTATGACATGCTTTCAAATTCAATAAACACTTAGGAAGAGAGGTTTATAGATTATCTACTAAAATGTTCTTACATCAACAGTAGAATTTGAATTCACACTTCACCGGTTATGATTTCTAAATCAACTTTTTACTAATTGAATCAATGGTAAGATTTGGAGCTTTGAAACTTTTGATAATTGAACTATTAGTAAACTTAAACTTTGAAAAGAGATAAGATTGTATTTCACAACTGATCTTAGAAGAAGAGCTTTTGAAAAAACAAATAGTAAGGTTTTTAGGGATGACAATTTAGGATACTTATCCAAATTTCCCCGTAAAAAATATTCGATATCTATCGGATACCAGATATCGGATAGGGTACGGGTAGTGAAAAATAAAAAACCAACTATTCGATATCCGTCCAAAATGAACGGATAGTTAGGGTACTCGGTATCCGATACCTTATAATATAAATATTATATACATTTCTTTTATTATATTTTTAATTAATTTATTTTAATTAACGGATATTGTATATCGGATATATCTGATTTTTGAATTAAGATATCATATCCTATATCCATTAATTTCGGGTATTTAGGATACCCGTCAGATATCGAATACAAATAGGATACGAATATTGGATAGAATGAACGGATATGGATAGTGACAAAATGACCGAGTACCCTACCCGTTGCCATCTCTTTCCCTGCTTAAGTGTATTGAAATGCATCACTCAAATGGTGCAAGAGAATTTTTATTTATAAGAGAAAAAGAGAGTTTGGAGTACTCATCTATCCTATGCGTGATTTAAATGAGAGAGCTCCCTTGTATGCAGTTCCTCTTTGTGTAACATGTGGGATCTCTGATAAAAGTCGTTTCGATATTGTTTTGTTCCTCTGTTTGATATCTTTCAAACAGATTAACCCATAACATAATCGGATAGACACTTATGTTGATCTCAAAAGTTTTTTTTTTTTTTTTTACTAATTCAGAATTAATATTGCTTAAGTATTTTGTTTTTCAAAGTTTAGATTGAGAATGTAGTTGCTTTCAATATTTGTTTATAGTTTAAAGGCCAAAATTTTATTTTGGTTCCTAATATTTTTTATTCTGTTTTGGTCCTTAATGGTTCTTAAAAGTTTCATAATTGATCCCTCACAATTGAATGTGGTCATACCTATCTCATTTTAAACCCGAAGGAAATGAAAGTAGATTTGTAGGTTAAATGTGATGAATTCATTATTTGCCTAATTTGGAGTCATCAACAAATAAGATTAAATTGAACATGAAACCAGGCTAAAAAATGGGCCACTTGTTTCACCAATTTGGTTGAGGTCGAATACAATAAAATCGAAGTTACAAATTACTCTTGACAAATTCTTTCTTTGTCTAGTTGGAATTATTGGTAAATAAGGTCAAATAGTAGTACTCCAAAAGCTAATATTGATGTTTTGATCATACTCATTTTCGAAATACTATTTGACCTATTTTGTCAACAACTCCAATTAGACAGAGCAAGAGTTTGTCAAAAGTAATTTGCAGCTCTGATTTCGTTGCATTCGGACTTGAAACGAGAGAGATATATGGCTGAATTCATGAAACAAGCATCTCTTTTTCGAGTTCGATTCGACCTCGTTTGTCAATGACTCCAACTAGCAAAGAAAGAATTTATCAAATTTAACTCATATCTCTTATTTCATTGAATTCAAGTTTGAAACAAGAGAAATATGACTACATTTAATAGTTAGAGACCAATTATTAAACCTCCAAGAAACATTAAGAATTAAAACGGAACAAAAAGAACATTAGGGATCAAAATGGAACTTAAGATAAACATTAGAGACCAAAATAGATTTTTGACCAAGTTTAAAAGTGATTAGTCTCCATTTAAATCATTAAAACTTGAAAATTGTGTTAGAGTTCTGCAGCTGATATGAGGGTCTTGTTAGTAGGCGATCTGTAAATACTTCTAAAAGCGTTTATAAAATCTGAAGGCATGTTCTGATATTAATGAGCTCTTCAATCCTAACTCACCTACACTCTCCCTCAAAAAAAAAAAAAAAAGTTAAAAAATTATTATTCAAGTACTATTAATATATAAGTTTTAGGGTATCATGATTTTGCTAGTTTTGTAACAGAACAAAAAACCGTGTTCAAACCTTCAAACATGGCTGCTTTCTACCAAAGTAAAACGTGTCGGTGTCAACCTCATCATCTCATCTATCTATCCCTTTTTTTATTCACTATTTCACACACTCCCCACTAATTTATTCATACTCTCATTCTTCTTCTTCTTACTTCTTTCTCTCTTCTCTTTTGTTTTCTCCTTTACATTTTTCTTCCATACAAACCAAAAAGAAAAATAAAAAAACAAAAAGTGAATATATAATATTGATTTTAATATGCATCCATAAAAAGCCATAGTGTTAGGCTGTTTTAGCTTCAAAGATAAGTGTCACTCACTCCTTCACTCCTTCTTCTCCCTCCATTATCATCATCTTCATCATCATCATTAACTCTCTCTCTTTCTCTCTCATACTTTCTCTCTCTCTTCTTCTTGGATCTCTCATTTCAATCTTCTTCTTCTTCTTCTTCATTTTCATTCCCAAAATCACCAAAAATGGAATCTCTTCTTCTTCTCAAAATCTCAATCTCTTTCATAATCACTCTGTTTCTCGCTTCTTCTTCATCCATGGCGGATCCTCTCCGATCCACCTCAAAAGACCAGATCCAGTGCACAATGTGCTCCTCTTGCGAAAATCCTTGCAATCCCAACCCCTCGCCGCCTCCGCCGTCTCCTCCGCCGCCGGCGGCCACCGGAGGTTGCCCTCCGCCTCCCTCTCCGCCTAGCTCTCCCTCCGGCGGTGGCTCCTACTACTATTCTCCGCCGCCGCCGGCGGCTCAGTACACTTACTATTCCCCTCCGCCGCCGTCGTCAACCGGAGGAGGAGCCATCGGCGGCACCGGCTCGTACTACCCTCCGCCGTATTACAAGAACTATCCAACTCCGCCGCCGCCGAATCCAATTGTGCCGTACTTTCCGTTCTACTTCTACAGTCCGCCGCCGTCGACGGCGGCTCCGATGGCGTCGTCGATCGGCGGAATTTCTCTGTTTTCTTCGTTCTTGTTTCTTTTACTTTGGTAGAAAGCACAAAAAAAATATATATATATAGAAGAAGGAAATGGCGGGAAGAATAACTGCATAGATTCGCAGATCTGGGAATTCTCAACGACTTAACGATACTGTTAGAGCTTCTTCAATGGCGGAAGAAGAAGATGATGCTTGTGAATTTCCCAATTTACCCTTCTCTCTCTTTTCTGGTAAAATAGGAAAGGAAACTGCTAGAAAATGTGAAGAAAGGTGGTTGAAAATTGAAGCATATATTGATTGTTGTTATCATTACTACTTATTATTATTAGTATTAATTAATTAATTATCTCTCCCTTGTTTTTAATTTCTCTGAATTTCTATGTCAATGTAGGAACAATCATCTTCAAGTTCATAACAATTAATTTGTATGTATCTTTTTAAGGATTTTATTAATCTTGTCATTGAATTTGAGAAATAAAAAAAGGCATGCCTTTAGTTCATAATTTAGCAAATTCTTTTTTTTTTTTCGTTGTGTTTGTATTATTGCAACATTATTATATTTATTCCAGGCCAAAAAAAAAAAAACATTATTATATTTATGATGAGACTAAAACCCTATTATTTTTTCTCAATTTAGTCCTCTTTAAATTTTCTTTCTCAATTTGATCCCTCACAAATGTTTTTGTTATCAAATTCAGTCTCTTCCTCCAATTTTTAATGAAGATGGTGAATGGTGATGTAGCACTTTTAGATAATGACACAAATTTAGTCTCTCCATTGTTATTTAGGGGTGTCATATCACCAACCCCGTTACAAATTGGATTGGAGGGTTACAAATTGGATTGGAAGGACTAACGGAAACATTTGTGAGGGATTAAATTGAGAAAGAAAATATAAAGAGGACCGAATTGAGAAAAAGGTAATACATGAGGGACCAAAATAGAGTTTTAGTCTTTATGATGATGATGAATAGAGAAAGAAGATGAAGATTGAAGAGTTAGGAGCAATTATTCAGCAACAACTATTTGTGGATATAAGAAGACTGGTGGCATGGGTTAAAGTGGGCACTTATTATTTTGGGTAGTTAATCAAAATGATTAGAAAGTTCTATTTTGAGCTAATTAGTTAATTTTTGTTAGCGTTTTAATGAAATGAAACTATGATAATGTTGCAACGTCAAGAGTAATTAATCTAATCTGTAGTTTATTAATATTAATCTCGATTATTACAACTTTGAAGTGACTTGCTAATATGTGGATAGCTTGATCTCTACCATCTATCTGCTATGCTTAGAGAAAATTTAATTATAGTATAATAAATTTGTTTAACATGATTAATTAATTTTGTCTTATATATATATATAATTATAATTATATATACATACAACTTTGTCTTTACAAATTATGTGTTCTTCTAGCAATAAATTAGTTTTTTTAATTACAATGTGATGAAAAATAAAATTTTAAGAATTAAATTTAATTAATGACAAAACTATCACAAGATACATCTTCCAAAGACAACATTAAATTTTTTTTTCATAAAAAATATTTTTTATATTATGAATAATTTTGCTAACAAATATTTTAAAATTTGTACCTAAAAATGTTGCTTTAACAGGCTAAAAATTAAGGATGTCATTGTCGATTAATCCGTTACCCATTCTTGAGTTTGGTAGCCCATTATATTTCTTACTTCCTCAGTTTCAATTTTCTTTTTTTGTTATTACTTTTAATTATTATTTTGACGTTTGAAGTTTGAAATAGATTATGTGTTGATCTCGCCAGATGTTGACAACCAAATGTCATATGGGAGCGTCTTTGAGTACACATAATATATTACTCCCTCTTTTCGGTTCACAATATCTGCATTAGTTTTGAGAATTTATATGTTTTAAAGATATCTAATGTTTTACAAAATCAAAAAAGTATTAATTATTTTTTTACAAGTTTATCCCTACTTATTTTCTCTTAGTAATAAATATCATTTGAAAATAGAAAAGAATAAATAAAGGAAATATAGTCTTTTTATTTTATATTTTTCTAAATTTAATGTGAAGTAATCATTTTCTTGGTTTGTGTGCACCTACGACACGCTAAATTCTCAAAATTACGCGACACGACACGCCATATATTTATATATATAAATAATTAAATATTCATAATTTTAATGAAAAATTTAAAAATTACAAGTTTTATTCATAATATATATCATATGTATTATTATTTTCTCTTATATGTCATGTTAAAGTCACAAAAATTAATTTATATTTTAAAATTTATGAATGTGTCGTGTCGGTGTCGTACGGGTGCCGGACACTAACACGACGACACCGACACGTGTCCGACACGGCGATACGTCCTCAAAATAAAGTGTCCATGCTTCTTAAGTGTGCACCCACAAAACTAAGGCGAATCCTATGAACTAGAGGGAGTAATATTAATTATCATAACGTTACACTTTACATAACGTTACACTTTACAGTCAATTTTATACGTTATACTCCATGCATGTATCATTGCTTCCTCTTTAATTTTGACCTTCCCTTTATTATTTTCAAATCCCCAAACTTATACATGTATTGATCAATAAGATTTTGCTTGGATAGTTTTTTTTTTCTAATTCAAGGGTACATTGTCCTT
>QANZ01008047.1:20793-32295 GCA_003254925.1 Chamaecrista fasciculata
AAAAAAAAAAAAAAAAAGAAAAGTATAAATTCAGGCCAAAAAAAAGTAAATATTTTTTTATAAATAATGTAGAATCTATACAAATATCTTACAACACTTGTGTAATTGTTGCTAGAGATGGAAGATAAGTGAACATGTTTAGGGTTTAGAGACGACCTTTGTGTATAAATATGAGAGAAAAATGTGAATATTTTTAGACTAATATTCTCAGAATGTACTTATCAGAGCATTTTCAAGAGCATACTTAAAGAATTCAGAATTGATATTGTTATGTTAAACTCAAATATTAATCACTAACAGATCTTGTCACAAGTCAAGCTCGTTAAAAAATAGACCGAACTAATAGTGGGATAACATGAGAAATTAGGGCTCGAGCCCATTCTTTAAGTTGAGCTCAACTCGTTTTTAAAAATATGAGCCTATTGTGGGCCCATATTCATTTAAGATTAAAAAAACACTTATGAGTTGCAAATTTAAATTAATGAGATGGGACTGAAAGGAAGATGATGGAGGTAAATGTTAGATTTTAGATAATAAACCCTCATACTTTTTTTGTTTTTAAAATTTATAAATATAATATAAAACCATATAAAAAACCATCATTTTCTCACATAAGTATTTATTAATTATTAGAGCGACATTTTAGTATAATAATAAATACCAAAAGGTTACAGCTAAAATAATTTTCATTTACCAACCGTAATGAAGATGTGGAGGAAAATTGGATTTGGGAATTGAAGGAGGAGTTTTATGGATAAAAAATACTAAAGTGAATAAGAAAAGGTTGATGAGTAATATTTGTGAGTTGGAGCAAATTAATTGAGTATGGCGTTATGGGTGGCATGGTGGGAATCTGTGTTTCTCACACCCCAAACACCTGTAATTGTCTCCCCTTCATTTTGCTCTTTTTTTTTCCCTTTCATGTCATAGATGTTTCAGTTTCATTATTCTTTATTTTTTTGTTGGCTTGAATTTTCTTTGTTTATTTGAATATGAAGAATATCAATTTATAAATCTATGTACAAGATTTTTTTTTTTCAATCAACCAAGTTCACTTCGTAAGCCAATACTAAATTATATATATATATATAATTTATTAATAAGGTGATATTCTGGTAGTCAGAGACTAATCTTCCTGAAATGTAAAGATCATTGAAATAGATTTATCTTTATTAACAAATTCTTTTTCATACATATCTATACTGCCTTATTTGAACATGGTTGAAAATGAAGAGACAAAGATTAGAATGCATGTGTAAGCCCCATTGAGTGACCCAAGTAATTGAGTACGCACACACACAATGGTCCATGCAACAAGTCCCTACAAAACTCTGAAAGTTATTATTGTACTCCTTCACGGAGTTTTACATTCTCTGAATTTTTCTTTGTTGTATATGCACAAAATTTTTGAAAAATATGTAACATTTGATAATATTTTTGTGCATAACACATCGTGATATAGAAAGAATATTAAATAAACATTTTTATATGATCAATAATAAAATAAAAATATAAAAAAATTATCACAATTTCACTATATATCTATATATTAAGGGTATTCACTATTCACTAGCAGGTTAATTTTAATCCGTTTAATTTCTTTTTGTAATCAGGCCAATAAGTCCTAGATTTTAGTTTACATCCTTTAATTTGGCCTATTCAAACTTGAAATATTCTTTTTAGTTTTTCTAGAACTATATATTATTTTTTATCATAAAAATATTTTTTATTGTATATAAAAATTTATGTTATTCCATATAACTTGTCATATATATATGTATATATATATATGTGATTATCTTTCGGTAATCATAGATTCACGGCCAAAATTTTATTTTAGTCTTTAATATTTTTCAAAAGTTTTGTTTTGGTCTTTAACTATTGAATGTGAATATCTCTCTTGTTTCACGTACGAATGCGGTGAGATCGGAGCTACGAGTTCGAGTCACATTTGATGAATTTTTTTTGTCCAATTAGCACCGTTAGAAAACGAGGTCAAATCAGACTTAAAATCAAACTTGAAAGCGGGCCACTCCGTTCATGAAGTTAGTTATATATCTCTCATTTCAAAATTGAAGCTATAAGTTACTCTTGATGAGTTCTTTCTCTGTCTAGTTGGAACTGTTAATAAAATAGATTAAATAGTACTTCGGAAGTTAATATTGATTTTTTGACTAAATTTATTTTCATAATACTTTTTGACCTCGTTTGCCAACGACCCTAAATGAATAAAGAAAGAATTCGTTTAGAGTAACTTGTAGCTCCAATTTTGTTTTACAACTTATAGCTTTGATTTCTTCTCATTTGAGTTTAAAATGAGTGAGATATGATCATATTCAATAATTAGGGATCAATTATGAAACATACTAAGAACTAAAACAAAACTATTGAAAATATTAAGGATTAAAATATAACAAAAAAAATTAGGGACCAAAACGAAATATATGGTAAACATTAGGGACCAAAATAGAATGTTTGGCTTAGATTAAAAGTGCATAAAATATAAATTTAATCTTAGTTACATTTATTTTTTATTTATAACTAGTTAAACTAATTTTTTTTTGTTGATATAGAATTTGCCATACATATATAGTTATTATCTTGTAAGAAGTGAAGGGCCTACAAACTCGCATGGTATTGGTCATAATTTGGTATGTATAAGAAATGGTAGGAACTAAAATGAAAAGACAGAGAAAAAAAGGTGAATAACGAACGAAACACGTGGTAAGTTTGGTCTTAACTGTTTTAAATATGAAAATTGGAAACATAAGCACATAACGTAGAAAAATGTGTTTGGGAGGATTAGCTAGCTAGCTGGAACCCATCTTCTATATATAATCATACAAGGATACAAATACCATGATTTAATCTCTCTCTCACTCTCAGACTCTCACACTGTCACACACACATATCTATCTATAATCTATAATCTATCTTTTTTTTTTTTTTGAACGAGATCTATAATCTATCTATAATCTATAAATCTATAAATCTATAATCTATAATCTATAAATCTATAAATCTATAAAATCCAATAAAACAATGTTGTTTCTGCACAAGTGTTTTTTTTTTGGCCAAAATCGGTTCCCTTTTATTAAAGAAACAAACAGATACAAACACCAATAAAAGGAAAAGAAAAACAGCAACTCAACCTATACCAGTAGCAACTAAACCTGCATCACAACTCAAAACTAAAGACAAAGAGGATGGGGGGTTTGAAACCCAATCCCTAGGGCACATCTTCCTACAAGACATTTTGGCTATACAATCTGCAGCCAAGTTACAACACCTCCTAACATATTGGAGTTTCCAAGTAGACTTTGTCTTCATCACAGCAGAAATATCTTCAATCACATTGCTGCACTCCCACGGACCCAAAGCACCATCATTAACACATTTAACCAACTCTTCACAATCAAATTCAAACACCACAGAAGGAAGATCAAGGGAAGAAGCCATATCAACAGCCCTTTTAGCTGCAAAAACCTCCGCCATGAAAGCAGAAGAAGCATACACCCTCCCCCCAAAACCATCAACAAGTGAGCCATTCGAATCTCTAACAATAACACCAATCCCAGCAGAGGATAAAACTCTATCAAAAGAACCATCCAGGTTGAATTTAAAAGTACCAACAGCAGGCTTTTCCCAAACAGTAACCATTTGTGAGCTCACACAAACACTCCCAGTAGCCGAAAAAACCTCCATCTTACTAACATATTCACAAGCAAGGAAAGAGGCCCTATCACAAACAGTATCAGCCAAGATAGCATTACCCTCAAAGACAAAATCACACCTCATCCTCCAAATATGCCAACAGACAAAACCAACACAGCAGCTCAAAAAATTCCAGTCATCTTTACAATTAAACAACATCTTTTCCAGCCAAGAATGAAATGATGTAACATGCATAGGATCAATTCTAATAGATAGAGGAGAACCATACCAGATTCGCCTAGCATGACAGCACAAAAGAAGCGCATGTTCAATAGTCTCCTCACCTTCACCACACAAAGGACAAATCAAGCTAACATTGCATCTTCTTCTAAAGCAAGCTTCCTTAGTCGCCAAGGCTCCAGAGCAAGCTCTCCAAAGAAACATCAACACCTTTGGAGGACAGCAACATTTCCATATAAGCTTCCAGTCCCAAGAAGATGATAAAACTGAAGAACTAGGCCCAGAACAAACATCAGCATCAGCAAGACTTTTAGCCAAATAATATCCACTTTTCACATTATAGATGCCATTCCTAGTCTTTGACCACACTAGAGAATCAGCCCTTCTACTACTAGGAATGGGAATACAGCAAATAGCATCCTTTTCAGAGGGCAGCAACCATTGCTTGATAACATCAAGATTCCAACAACCATTAGAAATAAGCTCATCAACTTTCACAACATTGGACATTCTTCCAACATCACCAATAGAAAGCTGCCCATTATGGAGACCCGGAATCCACTTGTCCTTCCAAATTTCAATACTAGAACCATCACCAACCTTCCAAAAGAGACCTTTTAAAAGCAAGTCTCTTCCCACAAGGATACTAGACCAAGCCCAAGACGCTCTTGAGCCCTTTCTAGCATGTAAAAAATCACAATCCGGAAAGTAGATACCCTTCAAAATCCTCACCCAAGGTTCATTAGGACAAGAGATAATTCTCCAAGCTTGTTTAGCAAGTAAAGCGCTGTTAAAACAAGAGAAATCTCTAAAGCCTAAACCCCCACAGTTCTTGGCCTTGGTTAACTTTCTCCAAGCAACCCAATGTATTCTACCTTCACCTTTTTGTTGACCCCACCAAAAATTAGCTATCATAGCATCAATCTCCCTACACGTTTTCTTGGGCAGCATAAAGCAATTCATAATGTAAGCTGGAATTGCACTAATAACAGATTTTATCATTACCTCTCTACCACCAAATGAAAGAAAATTTCTTTTCCAACTATTAACCCTTTTAGAAACCTTGTCTTTCACAAAAGACAATGCTGCACATTTAGAACGCTCCCATATAGCAGGAACTCCCAAATACTGACCCGGATTGACAGAAGCATTAATCTGAAGAATGGAACACACCATTTCCCTATCACCAACACACGTGTCAACTCCACATTTAAAGTTGTATTTTCTTACTCCAACTTTCAGATTTTCTCAGTTTACGCCACGTGTCCCACATCAGAAATCACTTCAATTTCAATTTCAATTTCACACTTTCGAGAAACTATATCATGGGCGCCACTTCCGCTTCCCACCTAAAGCCTTCACATATTTTATCTCATTTTTTCATTTCAAATTTTAAATTCAAACTTCATTTTCAGACTTCATTTTACGAGCAGCTTTGCCTCCGGTTTTCCTCTCACGTTCACATCCCAACTTTCCTCTTCTCCTCTTCCATTAACCTAACACCAACATTCAACGTGGTCTTTCCTCTTCTCTTCTGATTCCGCATTCACTTCTCTTTCACTCCGCATCTGTCGGAATCCAGGTAAAATTTCATCCCTTTCCGATTCCAATTCACTTTCCGATTCCGATTCACAGCCGCCGTGGTTCTGAATCTTCCACACTCCATCTTCAACTCCATGGTTTTTCAAACTACCATCTGCTGTTGTTGCGAGGTAAACTTTTGAGCCGTTATTTCCTTCCGATTCTTGGTTTGCATTTCTAAAGTTGGAAAGAACACTGTCAAAGTTCCATTTTGCTCTGTCACGAACCACAATCCTGCTCCTTCCAAATTTTTGGCCAAGTTCATCAGTTGGAGAATATTGTTTGCATCGATCCCAGATGTCAACTCTTCGAGAATATTGAAAGGTTCTTCTCTTTTCCTTTCTTCTTTATTTCTTCTATAATTAATTTAAGGGAAGTATTATTTTTGTTTTCTTCATTTCAAATTTCCACTTTGTCCTTTATTTTTCTTACCATTTGATTCAAGTTTGAATTGTTGTTTCCATTGTTAATTTTCTGCAGTTTCAGTTGTAGTTTGTTATGTAAGTTATGAAGTTTAGTGTATTTTTTGAGGTATTTAAGATCCTTATTTGTTGCTAATTAAAATTAAATGGTAAATTTGCTCTCCAAGTCTCTCTTACATGTTCTCCAGTTTGAACATCAAATGAGTGTTGATGGTCAAATACATTGAAGAAACTATTTCACAGTAAGGGTATCTTTTCTTATCCAAACTACATTGAATTATCAACTTTCTCTCTTATCCAAACCATAATGAATAAATACTGACAAAGCCACTGATTTTATGCATGGGTATATTGTTTTTGGCTGGGTTTGTGTAACATATATTGATTTTTGCTTTTAAAAAACTCATTACAAGGTATATTGTTTTCTGCTTTTAAGTGGAAAGAATGCATTCAAAGGCTCTTTTTTCTCTTTTTTTTTGCACAATTTATATATATAAGCTAACTTCGAAGATATATTTTAATCCATTTTCTCTTGGCTTATTAATCTGATGTAGTATTAGTAGTTAATTATTAAATCTCTTGCAATAGACTTGTGTTGGATTAAGAAGATTGATAGATGAAGTCAAGTGGTAAGAAGATGCACATTGGCCCTCTTAGAACCGACGGTAACTGTGTATTGATCTTAAAGAAGCTGTAGGGCCTTCCAAGAAGATGAAGTATTAGGAAAACATTATTATCTTTGGTCATGCTTATGCTCATAAAGCCTATTTGATAAATTCTTCTAAAATAAATACTTTTTTATGTTTATCCAAATTAGGCCTACCTCTTGGATGGTACCTGCCTTATTGCAGTCATGATGTTAGTTGAAATCCTAACTATGTTATTACATCCTTCATATTTTCTATTGATAAATTCTATGAACTCATTTATGAAGTATGATGTAGGCAGCAAGCTATACAGATCTTGGTGATACATGTGCTGCCATTGCTGTAGAGGCATATAAACTGTGGTTGGAAAATGAGAACCGAACCGATGATATAACAATTATCATTGTTCATATCAAAGGCATATCTAATGTATGTATTGATTTAAGTCTTTAAGGATCTCAATCAGTTCTAATATTTTTATTTCCTATGTAAGGTGGTTTTTATGAAGATATTAAATCTTTATTGCCCATTTGGCTTTTATTGTAACATGCCTTTTGGGAAGTTGTTTTAGGCTAATATTTGTTCATGTGGAGATTTTTCAAGCACTGTGTATATGGATGATGACAACATCTTTGAATGATGATAGTTTATCAGATTTAGTTGCTTTAAACTACCATTTGCTACAGTTTCTTACTTCTATTGTAATTTTACTCTCTGCTGGATTCTAACGGTTGTCTATATATTTAAGGAAGCATATGAGGAATTCAAGCATGTTCTGCTCGCCTTCATATATGACAAAGATGATCAATATTCTCCTGTAGCAAATGAGGTGGGTGTACATTCTACATCTATTTGGGTACAGGGGAGCAAGAGGAAGAATTAATATCATGAAAACCCATGCTTT
Organism: Chamaecrista fasciculata; assembly: GCA_003254925.1. Classification (NCBI taxonomy): domain Eukaryota; kingdom Viridiplantae; phylum Streptophyta; class Magnoliopsida; order Fabales; family Fabaceae; genus Chamaecrista; species Chamaecrista fasciculata. Next base: position 28,242 of record QANZ01008047.1, read on the forward strand.
TAACACTCTTTTTTCTTTTATGAAAAACTGGATAAATTGTAACAATGCAATCTTTGTATAAGCAGTTTTTGTCCTGGGAGGTGGTAGGGCTAAATTCTGTTAGTGTTTCTGTTAGGAAAATCAGGATCGAATCTTGATGTTGGCATTAAAAAATTTTACTTAGGTGGAAGCCTTTTATGTTAAGTACCCATGCATTGGTGATACACGGCCAAAATTAGGGGAGAGGGAATTTTTCTGCTCCACTATGAGTTTGACTTAATGATTGGTGATTTGAGGATAAAGTCCATACCCCACACTGCCGCAGATATTGACCTGTTTATAGGAATAAAAAAAAGTTTTGCTGGGGATTTCTTTCCTCTCAGTTTCTTTTGTTTAATTTTTGGTTATAAGGATGTTTTTGTGTTATCACTGTTGTTTGAACAGATAAATGCAACTGCTTCCACATTTATATAATGTCTTATTATCAATATGTGTTTAGAGGTGCCTCATGTCTAAGCTAACACAATGCATTTGAATCTGGACCAGGTTGACAAACAAGCTCTTGCACATGCCGTAGAGCTTACAAGACAAGGGGCAATTGATAGGTTTGAGATTTGCTAAGGGTGATTTGTTTCAGGCATTTCAAGTTATATATTTATTCCTAATTTCTCTGTTGAGGTTTACTATTTACAAACTACCATATTATTGTGAACTGAATTAATTGTTAGTAGATCATAATATATCAATCGTTGACATAATTCTTTGTTTAAGATAATGCACCAGCACAAATCATAAAAAGAAGAAAAGTTGAATGCATCAGGAGGTCCCAGAAGTCACTATTGATCTTATTATAAAGGGAATGTAATGCATTTTTCACCTTCTGCAGCCAAGGTATGATAAACTTATCTTCAATCTCTCCTAAAGAGAAGATGAAAGTCAGTTCAATTATGAGGTGAAGTTTATTAATTAAGATAGTAAGAGAGGATTCTTACTGATAATGAGCTTTATCAGGATTTGATAATACTTTAACTCAGACATGAATCTGAAAAACACAGCTTTCCCAGCAAGGATAATACAAATAACTTTGTTTACCAATAAAGTAGACCTTCCCTTCAGTTTATGACTATTTTGCAATATTTCTGCATGTCTGGACTGTTCTGCAAACGTAAATTTAATTCCAGATGGAGTGATGGGTAATAGAACTCCCAAAGCCTTAGATAGCATGACAATTAGAAAACTCTCAAAGCCTATACTGACCTCCTTCTAATCACTTTGCAGAAATTGACTCAGATTACCTTTTTTGAATCATATTTCTCATTAAACTAACTCCATCAAAAAAAAAAAAATATAGAAACATTCATAGAAATACATTTGAATTTTGTCATGCCTCTTATATTCGCTCTTACATTTAATATTGCAATACATTCGAATTTTGTCTTAAGTTTGATACTGAACTATGCTATACATTTATAATTTTGTCTTAAAGTTCAAGGAATAATGTAATTGCAGGGATTGGCATGTAAATATAGCTTGGAATATGTTATTTAAGTTAAGATGGCCAAATCTTGCAGAGCAAATCCAACCACCTCACAAGTACTTTTCAGGGATCTTTTGAGAGGGGGTAAACATATGTTGGTGGTTTTATTTTTTCTTTTCTATTGGCATGACACTTGCTATTTCTTCTCAATAAAACTGTATTATATAAATACAGCTTGGAAGATATTATTTTGTTGGGAGTAGATGCATGTTTTTTTTATCTGTAATATGCCATACTTACCATATTTTGATTTGTAATGTTAATTAGCAAAACACTCTTACTTGCCTATCAGTTAGCAATACTCTCCAACAAATAATATTTTTGTAAGTTTTGTTAGTAATCTATCCAATACATTTGTAGTTAGAATGCATATTTATGTTCTACCTCACATAAATCACAACATAAATATGCATTCTGAGGTGCTCATGAGTACTGTCCTTAAATTTACTATGTAAGTGTCATTTGTGTCTTAAATTTATGTTATCTGATGCCATAATTTATCAGAGTTGAACCTAACCACATAATTAGCAATCAATGAACTTTGCTTCTGTAACACTTACTTGTCAGGATATCATTGCTTAATTAAAATGATTGCTTACCAATCATCTTTTGTTTAAACCTATTATTTGGTTCTTTGTTCATTGCTTAATTAAATGACAGCTTCCTCTTTTTTCTTCTTGCTTATTTAGCTACATAATGAAGATTATACATATGATTTTATTGTAGAGATAGAAGGAAGAGAGATAAATTAATATTCAGCTGAATCTGTTTGTGGATGGTTGTGCCCATAAATAGTTTATTTGAGGAGTCACATGGATTCTTTAAGAGGGAGTCACAGAGGTCTGAATAATGTTTTCCAATGGTAGCTTTCTTAGATAAGTTTAATTGAGTTGGTCCAGTATAATAGAGAAGGTTCAACACGACTTTCTTTTATTTTGTTTGTTTTTCTGTAATCTTGATGCCATGGGATTTCAGTGATAGTTGTTTATTTTAAATGACAAGCCCAACAAGGTTATAAAGGTTGACAAAGTGAACCTAATGCTTCTTTCACCTTTTTAGCGACATCTATCAAAACTAGACAATAAAACATGTTTTAATGCAATCAAATCAAAGCCACTATACTCAGCAATCAGTCCCTTATTTTGCTCTTCGTTCCACATGAATTGATGGTATTTAGACATGAATTGATTTCCAATTTTCTAAGTTCATGATATTTATAAGAACTTTTTAGTTTTAATCTATAAGTATAATGAAGTAAATCAGATTCTTAATTTAAATTGCATTATACATACATGCAACAGTTGACTTTTTTACTTAAAATTTGGTGCCTTTTTTTTCTTGTTAAAAAATTGCAAATAAAAGTTTATGAGAGGACTAAATTAAAAATTTCCTACAATTTTATTATATAATTTACTCCAACACAAGTTACCTACTTATCTCACATTTTGACTTTTTCAAATTTACCAATCTCTTTCTTACTTTTCTATTGCAATACAAGTCAATTCTCTATCTTTGAATCAGTTTGGTATTTAGATAACTTATGTTGATTGTAATGTCCGGTATATGTTGGTACTTGACACCAGCCCTATTCTATATGTTGTTGATCATGTTTTTGTTGTAAAATTGTGCATAGTTACATTGTGGAAACTTAAATCAAATGACTTGGATTGGACTGCTGTCAATTAGATGATAGAAAGAGAATTTATAGTTATTCAATCATCCTTTTCTGATTTCCAATCATCCTTTAACATGAGCAATACCAATTTTGTTTTGATTTTAGATTTCCTTACATTTTGATTTTGCCAATTATTTTTCATGTACATATAATATGTCATACTAGTTATTGATGTAAGAATAGCTTTGAGGGTATATAAATATTATTTTTTAAATTTCAAATTATAAAATTTGATAGGATTACTTTTTCTGGCCCAAATAGTTTACTCCACTCTCAAATATACTTGCTTACACTGTTATCTGTTTATATAGTATTGATTTGAATACTTGATCGTTGGAGAAACCTCATGGCTACAATCCTATATTATTGCCGGACAAAAGTAATACATTTATCTACAAACTTTATAGCAATTGTTAATTATGTTCTTAATTTTTTTTTGTTAATTTTGTCCCCAATATTTTATATTTTAGTCAATTTTATCGTTTGACTAACTTCTTTCAATAAATTAACAATGGACGACATCTTGTTTTTCAATTTGAATTAGGATTTGAGTTTCTTTTTCAATTCATTTTACATTATATATCATTAGCCACGTAGATTCTGTCGATAATATTTGGCTAAAGTAAAAGTAAAGGATAAAATCAATTCAAATATGAAACATTGAGGACGAAATTGACAGCAAAAAAAGATTGGAGACAAAATTAATAGTTGATATAAAATTTGAAGACGAAATCAATACTATTGCCTTATTTTCTTGTAGATTGTTGTCGTTCCCAACTTAAAAGTAGTTAGAAATTTATTAATGTTCTACTAACTTTGTATTATTCATTATTTTTCAAGTTTATATATATATATATATATAT
>QANZ01008047.1:33565-53751 GCA_003254925.1 Chamaecrista fasciculata
ATTTTTTTTTTTGGGGGGGGGGGGGGCGTGGCCCCACCAACCCCTAGTTCCGTCACTGAATATGGGTGAAGTGAATTTAACGACAGATAATGGATGAAAATCAGATTATGATCAGTAGTGAGACGTTTTCAAAAGTTATAGAAATAAATTGAGACCTTTGTCAAAGTTACGGGACCTTTACCAAAATTATAGGATTAAAAATATGCTTTAGCCCCAAAAAAATCGTGAGAAGTGAGATCTTCCAAAAAAGTGAAATTTTCAATATATGTCAAGAGTCAACAGAAAGAGAAACGTCCCTTTTTAAAAAGAGGAGAAAAAAAAATAATCAAATTATTCATCTATTCAATGTGAGATTTTATAATTCTCTGTGGACCTCAAATTTCGACATCTACACAAACATTGCCATTTTAAATAAGAAGCTATTTTTTTTACTCTGTAAAAAAATAGCTTCATATTTTGAACAACAAATGTAACAAATATCTAAAATTTAGAGTTATCATCCATTGTGGGACCCCACTAAGAATCTAATCATGAAAGATGTTTGAAGTAATTGTGTTAGATAGAAGCAAGAAGAATCAGTATCATACCTACAGAGTTTTGGGTTTTCCTATAATATAGAGACATGGGTGTAGTGATATTGCCCCTTACTATAGGAGTTTAATTTGTTGCTAGGATAAAGGCATATCCTTTTGGAGATATAATCCAAGATTTTAGAGAAAGTGGTGCAATATTAATTTAAATATTGGTCACCCTTGAGTGCTCTTAAGGGTAATAGATGTGATATGGTGATTTTTGTATATGAAATTGAGGTAGGTTATATCAATATTTTATATTTATTACGAATCAATTCTTCTTGTACCTTTTGCTCCTGAGTTGTTAATCATTGTGGATCTTTACACCACAGTCAGGGGTCAAAAGGTTGACGCGGTATAAAATTTAGGAATTGATTTGTATTTTCTTAAAATTCAACGACTAAAAAATTGATAGTAGTGTAAAATTCAGAGTCTAATTCATATTTTCTTATAATTCAAGGGCCAAAAAGTTGACGGTGATATAAAATTTAATGACTACAATTTATGGACTAAAATCGTTGACTCAGTAAAAATTCAGTGACAAAAAAGTATGTTTTCTCAAACTAAATACTTAAATTTTAAATATTTATCTTTTTTTATTCACTTAAGCATTAATAGTGTTTGACAAAAACCATCTCTATAATTTATTTAAAAAGTAACCAATCCTTATCATTTTATATTTATGTGTCTAGTTATATAACAGTATATTGGGAAAATAAAGGATCATCTCATGTCAAAGTTTGACATAAAAGGAGCGACAAAGGCAAATATGGAGCTATAATGGACTGTTAAGGCGGCTCTTGGTCTCCCAACTTTCCTCTTATTTTTGTAACTAACAAAATTGATAGCTACCATCGACAAAAGAAATTAAAAATAAAAAATAAAAAATAGTAGCTACCTACACTCATATATTTTGAATACACATAAAAATCTTGTCTTTCAATTTCATTTCCTTGTTTCCTAATAAAACTTATTATTATTACAATGTCCCATGAGCTTTGGTCATTCTTGTTTTCGATGGATGATGCTTGATGTCTTTTTCAATCGTTGTGAGTGAGCCGCAAAAAATTAGTCAAAACAAGTTTATAGTAATTCAGTTACATTTTCATTCAATAATCTAAAAGACAAGCTCATCTATCAACCATTCTACTTGAATTCTTTCCATTTAGTTTGTCATGTTGAAAATGACATTTTCAATTTCATGCAATATCCTCTCTAGCTAGGTTATTTTACTCCAAAAGATTAAAATGACTTTGTAAAATAAAATATTTGGAGAATGCAGCCACTTCCGTGCAAGATTTGAATATTGAAGGAATGATTTATAAACATAAATCTGTAGAAATTAATGAACCTTTATTATAATAATCTTGTTAGTTTCTCTCGCACTAATAAATATACAAGTCCCAAAAGTTTGAGAAATTTTCAAATTTGATTCCCACAAATAGCCCTCATCTGTGTCATTAATTGACTTTTGGAATTTGTAGTCAAATTTAGTGGGAACTATGAATTTCATGTTCCCTCCTCTTTTAAATTCGTGGCTTTTTTTCATTCCCACCTTGATTTCCCATTTCAAAATTTTTTCCCTTTCCTTTTTCTTTCAAATAATTTGTGACAAATTTTACATTTTTTTCCCATAAAAGAGGATAAAAAACCAAAAGAGGCTGCTTCTTCATCATATTTGTAATTTGATTCAATAATCATTTCTCAAGAGAAAAGATAACAGAAAAAAGAGGTGCACTACGTAATTGGGAACAAATAGAGGAATAAATATATATTACCAAAAATGGGATTCAATCATTTTCTTACAATTCTTGATAAGCTTGATTGATGACAGCAATACAACAAGTCAGTGAACTAAACATATAGCTAAAGCTAACAATAAAAAAAAAACTAATCACAGAGAAGCAAAATCAAATGTCACACCCCATAAACGAAATTACAAGATACACTTTGAAAGAAGATTAGGGTGTACATTCATTCATTCAATCATTCATGGATTCATTCACTGATTCATTCTAATAATTGATATTTATTGAAGCTAAAACGAGATCCTAATTAGTAATTAATGAATAATTTTTTTTAAGCATAGACTGAACCATAAGAAAGAGCCATCAACAATACAGCAGCTTGTTCTTCTTCTCCTAGCTTCTTCTTCCTCTGTCTCTCCACTGTTGATCTCTGCATCAAAACCTCTCTTCCCAAATCTATCAATCTCTGCTTCAAACTATCCCTAATTTTGTTATTATTATTATTTCCCTTTTTGCCCTTCCTATCCTCTGTGCTTCCCTTGTTCATCCCCAAAATCGCTCTCTTCTTCTTCCTGCTTCTGATCCCACACGCGTTGCACAGAGACTGTAATCAATCATCAACCAAATTCAAAATCAAAATCAGAATCAGTATTCACAATCGGATCAAATCAGAGATTAAGCATAATGCGATCTGATCTATTAAACAGTGGATTGATTGATTCGATTTACCTTGGGACCAGCAGGACCGCCTCGCCAGAGAGGGGTTTTGGAAGTGCCGCAATCGGCGCATGTTTTCTTGTGTTCGTTGTTGTTACTCATCGCCGGAGTATCTTCCGATGATGATGAATCGCCGCCGGAGTTAGGGTTACTGAGATTGACGGCGTCTTCGAGCTCCGATCCATGCATTTTGAAACGAAATCGGCTCGATTATGAATCCCTAAGCTCGAATCGAGGTTAGAAATCGCGAATGGGGAATGCTGTGATCACTGATCGGCCATATCTGCGAACTATTTCGAGGATCTGAAATTGCAGAATGGTATAATAATCGGTGATTTTTGGATTTCTGAGTGAACGAGTGAGGAATTTGATTGAAGATGGATTGAATTGAATTGAAATTGAATCAGAGAAAGAGAGAGAAATTGAAATTGATCAGAAATGAAAGAGAAAAGATACCGACATGCACAGTGAGACTGAGAGTGAGAGAAGAAGAAGAAGGAGATAGAGAGAGAAAGTGTAAGAGAGAGAAACACACGCGTATTAGCCGCAACCACAGGAAAATCTAAAAGAACAAAGGCCTTATATATATATAAAATAAAAAGGGCAAAAAATGGAAAACCCTAATAATGAGGATGCGAAATGACAATAATGCCCATGCTACAAAACACAGGCTCAATGAATCTTTGGCGCCATGAACTTCCCCAAATCAACAAAAATGGCGGGAGGGATTTGAGTTTCGTTTTTTAATTTAATTTTTTTTGAATTCCCGCTGGATTTGATGAGTTAATGATTATTTAGGTTAATAATAATTAATTAGTTTTTACTTTTAATTTTCATTTGGTTTTTTAAAAGGATCAACTATCTATATCTAATGCAAAAATAATGGGGATGCGAAATGACCACAATGGCCTTGATATGGTCATATGGTTAAAAACTAAGATAATTTTTTTTTTTGGCCTGATAAAAACTAAGATAATTCGTTGCTGTTAAATTAAAGAAAAACAAATTGTCTTAAACAAATACTTAGCCAGATTAGTTCAAATGGTAAGTAGATTAATACTTTTTAAAGAAGGCTTTTGATTTTTATGGCGCTGAACTTCAATCCATCTATGATGCCCTTTGCATTGCAAAGCGTTTGGAGGTTACTAACTTGATTGTTGAGTCAGACTCTAAAGTTGCAGTTGTATTAATCATTGAAGGCGCTAATACAGAGCACCCGTTTGCTGGATTAGTGAAGCGCATAAGGAAGCTGGTTTCAGATGAAGGATGGATGTGTCAGGTTAGTCATGTGTTTAGAGAAGCAAATGGTGTTGCAGATTGGCTTGCTAATTATGCTCATTCTTTGCTAAGAGAGATCATTGAATTTAGTAGTTGTCCTCCAGGCTGTGTTTCCCGTGCTGTTGCGGATATGAGTGGGGTTTGTTTTCCCCGTCTAGTTAGCTCTTAGCTTTAGGCTTTGTCTTGTGTAACCAAAAAAAAAAAAGAAGGCTTTTGATTTTTGATTTTGTGAATACATTTATCTTTTTTTTTTGGCCAATGAATACATTTATCTTTGTTTATAAATTTTTCTACATATTCAAATATGTAATGCATGTTATATTTAGATTAGTCATAACTCATGACAAAATTTTAAATATCAAGTGGATTATTAAAAAAAGACTTACCTCTAAATTAGAATATAATTAGAAAGAAACCTTTTATAAATTTCAGACTAAAAATAAACGGATTGAATTTCAAATAATTTTTATAATTATAAAAAAAAAATAGAAGTGAAAGTGAAACATGTTTCATGTCTAGCATTATCATCATATATTAAGAAATAAGAATCACTTGCACTTACACTGTTAGCTTTAATTGGAATTTTTAGTTAAGAAATGTTCATTTAATGTTGTTTACTAATTTAATAAATTGTATCTTAAGAAATAGTCTATAAAAAATTAAAATATACAATTTAACTCGTAAAAGAATCAAATAATATTTTTAATTGTCAAATTAAAAGAATATATTATTTAATTCTTGTAAAAATCACTAAATATCTAGGAAGCATGGACACTGACACGGACACGGGACACGACACGGACACGGACACAACGACACGTTAAACTCTCAAAATTACGCGACACGACACGCCATATATTTATATATATAAATAATTAAATATTCATAATTTTTAATGAAAAATTTTAAAATTACAAGTTTTATTCATAATATATGTCATATGTATAATTATTTTCTCTTATATGTCATGTTAAAGTCACAAAAAATTGATTTATATTTTAAAATTTATGAATATGTGTCGTGTCGGTGTCATACGGGTGTCGGACACTGACACGTGTCCGACACGGCGACACGCTCTCAAAATGAAGTGTCCATGCTTCTTAGCTAAATATAATGTATTGCAATATTTTTAATATTAAATTATTAACTCAATAATTTTTTATAAATTAAATAATTGATTTCTGACAAAAATATACCATGTTACCTGTTAATCTCACATCTCATGTGTACTAGTGTTGGTGAGTTGTTGCAAGGAAGGCAAAATTATTTATGATATGATGTGTTACCTACATTTTTAATTATAAAGCCACCTATGTTGCCTCTATGTGGCGTACTACACTTGTACGTTTTAATTGGTCAAACTATTAATACTGATTTGCCCTACAAATCTATTTATACTTCTTCATTTCCTCTCACATTTTGCACTTCAAGTTAATTTCCAATGTCTCTCATAGTTTTGGTTTTAATAATTAAGTTCACAAATATTATGGACAGATGAAACTTTTGATTAATGTTTTAAATTTTAACTGTTGAATTATGTTTCAAGATTTGTGTATAATTATTAAAAATATTTTACATATATCTTAAAATAAAAATATAAATCTCAATATACTTTAATTGTAAATAATTGAAATTATATTTTTTATGTTAATTTTTAAAAAAATTGTAGTTCAACAATCAAATTGAAAAATTGTTCTCTTTGTTGGATTTTGGAGCCTAAGTAATGGCTCATGGGGAGTTCAATCAGGTTATGGATAAACTTATTCTGTTAGCCGAAAACCCTAGCCTTGTCTCTTTCCTCTCGCTCTAGCTCACTCTGCACGGATCCAGCAGGGGTTGTCGTCGTTTCAGCGACGGTGGCCCTCTCCTCTCTCCTTTAGGTATGTTTTTTTGTATCTTCCTCCACTAGGGAGGTCTTTTCTCCCATCAGGGAAGTGTTTTCTCCCTTTCAATAGGAAAATTGTGTTTTTCTCTTTTGTTTTGTTGAATATTTCAGATCTACACTTGGAGCTAATATTGAAGAAGAGAATGGGTAAGAAGATGAATCTCTCATATAGAGAGAAATGAGAGGTGTGTTGCCTCTTGGTAAAATCTTCCAAGTTTTCTTTGTTTTCGTTTCTGTGGATCTGCTATAATATTTTAGTATAGGAGATCTAGGTTTTATCTTTTTTCTTCTTAGGTGTGTTGCCTAAGAATTTCTTTTCTTCTCCTATACTGATGTATTCTGATCCGAGGAGCGTAAGGCTATGTGTTCATTGTTAGATCTATGCCTTGCTTGGTCTCCCTTTATTGTATGGCCTTGAGCCATTTTCTCATGAATGAAGGATTTTCCTTTCTGACAAAAAAAAAATTGTTGGAAAGATCGCAAAGAAACAAAGAGAACGACCTCAATCGAAGACTGGACGCACCCGCACGTGCCATCTAAAGTTGGTGTCGCTATAAGGGTTGCATGGTGATAGTGCCAAGGGAAATTTCACCCCATAATAGATAATTTAGTTTTTGGAACACTCTCATTCTCCTATAAATATGAGTTCTCCCCATCACTTTTAATTTCTCAATTCTATATGTTGGAAAAGAGACTCCCTTTTGGGAGAACCCAATTAGTTTATTTTTTTCTCTTTTTCTAAGTCATTCTTTCGCGCATTAATCGTAGTTACGTGACTTTACTTTTCATGGGAGAGTCCAATTGGGTCATGGGTAAACATGTTGGAAAGATTGTGAAGAAACAAAGAGAACGACACTTAAACGACCTCAATTGAAGGTTGGACATGCTCGCACGTGCCGCCTAAATTAAAATTGGTGTCGCAATAAGAGTTGCATGGTGATTGTGTCAAGGGAAATTTCACCTCATATCAGAATAGTTTAGTTTTTAGAACACTCTCATTCTCCCATGAATAGGAGTCATCCCCATCACTTTTAATTGCTCCATTTTATGTGTTGGAAAAGGGACTCCTTTTTGGGAGAACCCAATTAGTTTATTTCTTTATCTCTCACTCTGAGTCCTCGTGGAGTAAAGACACTAGCAAGGTTCGAATTAGTTTATTTCTTTATCTCTCCATTTTATGTGTTGCAGCTCCTTGACCCGTAGGTGCTGGGTCGGGCAGCGCGAGTGCTTCTTGCAAGTTTGGAAATCCAGGGGGTGGTGTTAGCACCGAGTCTTGCTGGGGCTGGTTCACCGATCCTCCTGGGGTTTGGATTCCAGCCTGGTTGGATGCCATTTTTCTAGTTCTGGTTCAGATGAGGCAACTCGGGGTTGAAGGTTACCTGCAAGTTAATGAATACATAGGGTGGCCCTGCGATTCACCTCCGATACTTAAGTCAATAACGTGTATTGTTCAATAATAGAGCGTACCTTTGCCAGTGTGGAGGTCTGACCTTTTTATATTGGCTTAGGGCAATCTGGTGTGATCTTGCCATTAATGCTTGGATATTTGGTTGTGATCTTTGCTGATCTGATTGTGATCCTTGGCTCCCACGTAATTTCCTTTCTTTTGCAAGGCGCCTTGATGGTCAAGGCAGAATTCGTGGGGAGGATCTTTCTGATTGACTGCGGATCTTGGTCGATTCTTGATTGGTTCCTGATTGATTCAAGGAGTGTTTCCTTATTCCTTGCGATCTTTTGCCCTGTGGGCGCCCACGCCCTTTATTGTGCTGGGCGTTTTTGTCCTAACGAGATGTAATGCGTTCTCGCCCTTACGACTCATCTCGTGGGCCAGTGTCATAGTGGGCCAAGGACATCATCGGCTTTTGGGCCTATTATAATTAGATAGTTTAGGAGTCATTCTCATCACTTTTAATTGTTCAATTTTATGTGTTAGAAAATGGACTCCTCTTTGGGAGAACCCAATTAGTTTATTTTCTTTCTCTCACTCTAAGCCGTGGTGGAATAAAGACACTAGCAAGGTTCGAATTGTTAGCGATGATATAAAGATAATTAGTAATTTCCACAATATTTATGTTTTATTTGGGTTAGTTTTATTGTTTGCTTTTCGGTCCCTGAATCGGATCGTGTGCATCTCTGATTTCCTCTACACTATTTTAATTATTAAATCATTAATTTATTTTTAAATTTTTGAAATATGTTATTACACAAAAATCTTTGAAGTTTTAACTATACCTCTGTTGATGATAAAAAAGCGTTTAAACTTTTAATATCATGTTGAGAAGGACTTAAAATTTTCTAGTTAACGGAGTAGTTAAATTTGACGTGTCCAAGATGAATTATAGGATGATTCTAAAAAATGACGAGGCTTGTAGTATAGGATGGTCAAACCATGTATATTAAATGAAATGAGTATTTTGGCTCATATGCGTGAACAAAATTTGCTTCAATAAAATGTTTCATATTAAATTATTCACAAATACGTGTTGCATTTTTGCAATCTATAAATCGTCTCCCTAGAATTTTTTTTTTCATCTTTCAAATTAGCTTTAGAAAATCTTGAGATTAACGGTTAATGTGTATATATATAATATCTACACAAACTTCTCTTAGTATTCTAACCCCCTTACTCTAAAACACTAAAAATAAAGTGGTAACAAAAAGGTTAGACTATGATGCAAAGTTTGATTATTAATATGAGATATAATAGTTGATGTGACATAATTATAGTCATTGATGTAATTAAATGTTTATAAAATAATTAAAAAATAATAATTTTTAACCAATCAAAACTGTGTATGAAGTTACATCACTAGTTACATACAACTAACTCTTACGCGTGTTATTATTTTATTGGCTTATGACTTATTACATCCTATATCAAGAATCAAACTTTACATTATAGTGTAATCCGAAAAAAAAAGATAAAATTAACATAACCTGCTTTACAAATTGCGAGAAATAGTGAAATTAAATCAATACACTCTTTCGGCCAAAAGAAAAATTAATACACTCAAGATTTATTGCCACAAAACTCCAATATACAAAACTGAAATGAATAATAAATCAGATACAAAAATAAATATAAAAAAAAAAAAAAAATTGAAGTGAATGTAGAGAAAAGGGTAGGGGTCAAACGAGAGAGTCGGTTGTGTATAGAGAGTGTGAGATTTGTTTAGAAAGATGAAGATGGTGAGTGTGTGAATGTGTGGGGCCCTCAGCCACGACAGTAGTATTCATTGTTAGATCCGTACGACGTTCTTGTTGATGAATATGATGTTGTTGTGAGATTAACGGCATATTTAACGCCGTTAAGTATAGCCCAGTGGCGAAGGAAACAGTGGCAAGACCAAAAACTCCCGCCGCGGCGAACACACCTTGACGCACAGCAAAACAGCTTGCTCTCGCCGTTAACCATTTCGTTAGATGTCCTGATTCCACGCTAACGCCGGCTAATAACAGAATCTCTCCTATTCCGAAACAAATCCTGCGTACGTACGTGTAAGTTTATAATATAAAGTTTGATTTTTGACATGAGATGCAATGATAATGATATATAAAAAAGTTAGTTGTATGTAGATGTGACTCCATACACAATTGTGATTGATTAAAAAATACATACAAGTAAGAATAGGGAATTGGGTAATTTGCATGATTTTTGAATCATATTTTTAAACTAATAATTTAATTTTTTTTCTTTAAAAAATTATTGATATAAAAACTTAAAAAATATAGTTTAGTCTTTGAAATAATTAAATAATACTTTTTAATCTATAAAAGGGACTTAAAAGTATATTGTTCAGTTTTTCTAATCAAATAATACTTTTTAATGTTTTTCTAATCAAATAACCTAAAGTATGTAGTCATTTTCAGTTATAACCCTAAAGTTATTTTTTTGGATCAATTGTACCCTCAAAATATGGGGTCAATTTCAGTTATATTCCCAAAATTTTTTTTAGTTAATTACACCACTAATATTTTACATTTGAGTCCACTGTATCTCTAGATATCTCCCAATTCAGGGGTATTATTGACAAAAAAAAAAGATTGGGGGTGTGAAACTAACCCCATACTTTAGGGGTATTGATCTGACCATATTTCATCATGTATTTTAGAGACATTTTAGGGCATTTTATATTCATTTGGGATTCATTTGCATGTCTTTATGTCCTTTTATGATGAAATATGATGCCTTGAGGTTTGATGATTATTTGGACTATTTTGTGAGTAATTGTGTGATTTTCTCGGGTTTAATCTTTATTATTTGATTGATCCTCTTTATTCTGAGAATTCACTTAATTTCTCGATATTCTTGATAGGTTTTGATGAAGTTCAAAGTGTTGAAATGCTTCAAGGAAGGTTTAACGATGCTTGGAGACGAGTCAGGGACCAAATCGAGAAGAATCAAAAGTCTGGAGAAACCGCCGCCGGAACCGCCGCCATGCATAGCCGCGGCGGGTCCGCGACTGTCTTCTCTGGAAAAACCGCCGCCACGCACAGCCGCGGCGGGTCCGCGGCGGGTTCGCGACATTCTGTAATTAAACAGGCCCAAGCCCGATTTGGATGATTCAGACCTAAATTTCTTTGGGAAGCGCCGAAAATAATATATCTGGGAGGTCTGGAAGTGAGAGGGAGGCTACACACTACTTGAGAGAGAGTTTTACTCGTCCCGTATCTCGGTTAGCAATTTGGTTTATCGTGTGAAGCTTTTCGTGGAATCATGGTAGTCAAATCTGAAGTTGTTCATCTGTCAACCATGAGCGGCTAAACACTCATACCCGGAGGAGCATTGGAGCAAAGCATGAACTAGGGTTTCACCATTAGGGAGTTTTTCTCACACTAGAATTATGATTTACTTTATTGTTCTTGAATTCTAGTTGAACCTGAGAACTTTTTGGTATTCTGATTCTTGATTAGAAACTTGGTTTTATTGTTTGATTATGTCTTGATTGTAACCCTCGAGTTTACACTAGTTTGGTTATAATTATAGATGTATCGCTTTGACAATGTTTATTGTTATAAAGATTATGTTTCTCGATCTTCGTTTATCATCAATTGAATGAGGTTTTCAATACTTATTGTGGATCTATCTTGTTTAAGGTGTTTGCATGATAGGGTTGTTAATCTAGGTCATTAAGTTATTAGTGACTATCTTAGGATGATTTGTGTGGGAATACTCCATTTATCTTTATTAGTAATGATTGCTTAATCCAATTGCTCTGTCGGGTGTTTTCTCAATTTGGTTAATCTATTCGTATTATTATTTCTTTCAATTCAATCCTTTAAATAAAAAACACAAAAACATTTATTGCTTTATTTAATTATCGTCTTAGGACATAGATAATCATTCAAAGAACAAATTCCCTTGCTTTCACCTGATTAGTAATAATTTGGTACCGTTTGCAATTAAACTTTGCACAAAAGTTCCTCGAGAGATCGACTCGGATTGCACCACTATAGTGCATTATTTCCGGTATTTTTGACCACCTAGCGACGGGTGCGATCAGGTATAATTGACTAAAAAAACTTTGGAGGTACAACTGACAATGACCACGTACTTTGGGAGTACCAAGAATACTTTTGCCAATGTTTTATGGACTGAGTTGTCAATTCAATAATATTTTAGGGATTAAATTGATAATTTACTCTTAGTCATTCACATTAATTTGAAAGTATTTTTAATTGAGTGATTAAAATATTTTACTTGACGAAACTATTGAGTAATTTTGAAATCTATTTATTCTTTTTTTAATTAATTGTAAAAATAAAACAAAGAAAAAAATAATGTCGAATAAGAGTGCGTTAAAATAAAATGTTTGAGTGAAAAATGAAAATGAAAAGAAAAGAAAACATTGTGGATAATAAGGATAGAGTGAATTGGTGGCTGATGTAAAAGATTTTTTTGTAAGACATTGAATGATTGAAATACGACAATAAAAAATTAACTATGATAAATCTCATGATAATAAAAAGAAAGTGATAATTTTTTTTATTAAATATAACAATATGTAATAAATAAAATTAATATATATATATATATATATATAATTGTACGTTCAAATTGTTAAATAAATTAAACCATTGATATAGTTTAAACTAAACAAAACTGGTACTCATCTTTGGTATAGTTCAAATTGTAAGATATTTAAGTAGTAACTAGTAAGGATGGATAATGAAGGCTAGAAAATTAGTAAACGAAATTTAAGTTGCGATACGTTACCAAGTTGTGAAGAAGAAAAAGGCAGCTTGGGAAGTAAGAGATTTTGCAGAGGCAGAATATTGTAAATCCGGCGACGATTTATTACTAACCGCCACTAGAATATAAGCATGCTTCAATATCATCGCTATTGCCAAGCTAACAAGTGCACCACCAGCGCAAAGCAACGCAGATTTTCCGTTGCTACTGTACACACATTCTGATTTTTCTCCTTTCACCTTATTATCACCCTGCGTCACCCATAAAACCTGCACTCATGTAATTAATCATTATAATTAGCAACAGATTTAACTGTTAAGTTACTATATTTTTATGTTAATTAGTTGATGACTATCTGGCCAAAAATAGATTAATGACTAATTTTATTTCAAAATTAAAATTTTAACAAAATGGTCTATTTGTGCAAAATAAAAATTTAGGAGATCTTTCGTCATATTTCGACAAAAATTGTGTATACAATGATCAAAGTTTATATAGATTTTAGGCCAAAGTGTAAATTTGGTCCCATATTTTTTGCTCACTTCCCAATTTGGCCTCATATTCTTTTTTGTTGTACTTTTGGTCCCATATCTTTGGGTTAGGTTCCAATTTAGTCTCATATTTTTTTTTATTACATATTTAGTCCTATATCTTTGGATCAGGTTTAGATTTGGTCTCATATCTTTACAAAAGGATCAACTAACGGTTGATTTTTTAGCAAAGATATGAGACCACAAATTCTGCAATTTGACCAAAAGATATGAAACCAAAAATGATATGGGACCAAATTGGAACCTTTTTGTAAAGACATGAGACCAAATGTGCAACAAGAATTTATATAACACCAAATTGGGAACTATGTGAAAGAGATAGAATCAAATTTGCACTTTGGCCTAGATTTTATGCATTTTAACCATAATTATAGGTTAATTGCCATAAAATTTGAATCCGCACAGGGTTTCAAGATTTTGAACCCATGAAACCTATATGAGACCAAAAATACACTTTAACATATAATTGATGAATGAATTGAGAAATTGAGAGATGAAAGAAGGTGAAGGAATGAAGGATATAATCATAATGAAGTAGATACCTGAGAACGCCATGATTCTGCCATGAGACAAAGAACAAAACAAGAAATGCCTAAGAAGATAGTGAAAGCCATTAACAACACTCCACTTTTGCTTCTCACATGTGTTCTTCCTCCACTTGGCTCAAGATCTGCACGTGTCACTGCCATTCTTAATTCCTTCAATTCAACAAACCAATTTCTTCAGCTTTCTCTCTCTAGATCTCTCTCTCTCTCTCTCTCTCTCTATATATATATATATATATATGTTCAGTGAGGGAATTTGCAGAATCGCTTCACGTAAAGGTTGCTTAAAGGCCAGAGATTCTCTGCTTCTGGAATTAAATCAGTATATAAAGAATTCACGAACAAGGAACCTAAAGTATTTTTTTTTTCTCTTATGGAATTAATAGTACTAACCAAAATATATGTGACAAGAGGGAGAACATGGTATATATTATATATACATATGATCATCCCTGAAAATGTGAACAGAGATTAATTGATTCAGAAATTAAAAGCATCGAGGTTTTTTATATGTGGTCACATGAGAAATAAAGCGATATTAAATTTCATAATGGTCTGCTTTAGATTTAGAATAATTAAAGCAATATAAACTGAAGGATTATTATATTCTTGGTGTGACGCTGCAGGGCATAACCACTTAATTAAGTAATTAATTTAAAGTAAAATTTTAAAAGTAAAGAAAAAAAGAAACTGAAATTTAAATTTATGTGATTAATTAGTCAGTGAATTTACTTCAGAATAATGCCTTGAGATAAGATTAGACGTATGAACTGTGAAGTAGGTGATAAATGACGATAATGATGGTGACTCAAGAATAACATATAACATATATATATATGATTAAATTATACTTTTGGTCCCATATATTTCACGTGAATTTCAATCCAATATATATATTTTCTTTGTGTAAAATTGACCCCATATGTTTTTAGAAATTTTCATTTTTATGTCTCAAACCTACTTTGAGATATGATGTGATCTTATTTATTGATGATTCTAACTAACTAAAAAAAAACTTGTCAAGAGTAATTGTAGTTTCAAATTCGTAACATTCTGAAATAAGAGAGATATAATTAATTTTGTCTATTTTGATCTTGAAATGAGTGTATTACTTTTGGGTCTAATTTGACTTTGTTTGTAGATAACTTCAACTAAACACAAAAAAGAACTAGTCAAAGCAACACATAGGTCCGATCTCATCACGTGGATTTGAAACGAAAAAAATATGATCACATTTAACTATTGGAATCAAAAAATAAAAATTTCTAAAAACATGTGGAAGTGGAACTAATTTTGCATCGAAAAAGAAGAAGATAAAAGACTAAATTGAAATTCACTCAAAACATATAGAATAAGAAGTGCAATGTAGCCTATACATAATTGTAAACTACTTAAGCCTTTTATTGTATGTCAGTATGTGTGTGTATATATGTTGGGCGTATGTGGATTTGCTTTGCTTTTACTTTTTACATATAAAATAAAATTAAAAAAATAAAATAATGTTTCTCATATGTTGTGCATGCTTTGATATTTGATAATCAAAATTTGAAAATTTGGTGGATGTATATATAAACTATAAAGTATAAACTTCAAAGATTGGGGGCTTCCGTCCTAAATTATTCTGTGTTTTTAATTATATAATGTGAAGTCATTTCCGCCCATATAAAATGTCAACGCGCGTATGCTTTATTCTTTGATGGAATATAAGGGTTTATTATTGAGAAAACCTATTTTTTGGTCTCTCAATTGTTACTGAGTCAACGATTTAGTCCCTGAATTGTAGGAAACTACAACTCAGTCCCTCAATTTTACATCTCCGTCTATGTTTTGGTCCCTGAGCTGTTAACAATCCGTTAGTCTGATGATGTGGCTGTTAAATGATGATTTGTCACTCTTAAATGATGATGTGGTTGTTAAATGATGATTTGTCACTCTTAAATTTGCTCAAAATTTCACATTGATCCTTCAAGTTTCCACTCATTCATCATTACAATCAAAACTTCATCTCAATTAGTTCTTCTTCGCATCAAGATGAATGGCTATTCAAAGATCAAACCTAATAGTAACATCATCAACAACAACAACCACAAAACAAGATCCGTAGATTTTTCCGATTTTTCCCCGTTTCCCCAAACCCTAAAACCCGCCAAAAATCCCGATACAATGGTGGAAAACCATATCAATATGAAACTACTTCTTCCGCTGCTCTTCTCAGATTTCTTTGATTTCTTGCAACGTTTTCAGAAGTAATTTTATATTTGGAATCGTGGTTCTCTTTAGATATTGGGTTAGATCGCAGGAGCACATTGCAAAGTATCTTCTTGAAATATTTTTATATTATTATTATTAGACGCCATACCTTAGGAATCTGGATGGGTTCGGCTTTGGGATCTTCAGAAACCATTGTGGGTGAATTAGGCATGAAGAATGATGCAAAGAAGAAGAACTAATTGAGATGAAAATTTGATTGTAATGATGAATGCAAATTTAAGAGACTAAAATAGGATTTTGGCCTATAAAATACGACTAGGATAGAAAATTTGGAAGCCACACCATCATTTAATAGACACATCATTATTTAATGGCCACATCATCAGACTAACAGATGGTTAACAGCTCAGGGACCAAAATGTAGACGGAAGTGTAAAATTGAGGGACTGAGTTGTAGTTTCCTACAATTCAAGGACTAAATCGTTGACTCAGTAACAATTGAGGGACGAAAAAATAAGTTTTCTCTTGATTATTTGCATTATCACCATCTAAATTTGTCTACATCTACATAATTAAGAGATTATGTGTTGAAGAGAATTCACCCTAAAATTTAATGGGATCACTATTCGACCACCAATTCAAAAGGAAAAAAATAATTTTATGATCAGAATAAAGTTTATCATATAATATGAAATCATTTGAGTATTTTCTTTTATTAAAACAAAAATTTTAAGTGAGGGTAAATACCGGTATCCCACTAGGGTTAAGGAATACCTCTAAACCTCTTTGAGGATTTACAAGAAGAATTTACATATCACCTACTAAATAAGATTCTCACATCGATTAAAAGATTCAAATTTTTGTCAAAAATTCAAACCTTAACCAACTGTGTCCCTCTTTATTGACTCAATTTGAGTATTCAATAATTTAGAATTTGAGTCTAGCTTGCTCAAGTTACTAATATTTTAAAAAAACTTAATTTTGCCATGGAATTTTTTTTTAAAAAGTGAGAATATCTTAATATCATAAAAAATAAGTAAATTGATTGATAATCTTTTTTTGTTTCAGACTCATGATCTCAGGATCCCTTATTTGTAAAAACAAAAAATAAAAATAGAAAACCCCACGCCACTTCGGTTTTGGTAATGTGGTAATAGCAGGCCTCTATTATGGTAATAATAATATAATAATAACTAGGGGCTTGGCGTGCCCTAACGGACACGTCAATATGCATGTAACGTTTGAATTGATTTAAAGTTGAAGATTATATTAAATTTTTATATTGATGAAAGAGTAAGTTTGGGACCAATTTGAGAAATTATAAAATATTTAGGACCAATTTGAAATTACCTCATATGGGAAGAGTGAGTGGGGAGAAAGTGGTGGCATTTTTAATTTTTAATTGTTTTTTGCATTTTTTTAATTCATTATTTTTTTAAAAAAGTGGAGAAAGTGAGTGGGAGAGAGAGTGGGTGATTTTTTTTTCTTTTTTAATTTTTTAATTTCTTATTTTTGACCAATCATAAGGGGTGGAGCCATATAATATAGTATAGATATAGATATAGATATAGATAGATAATTACAATATGCCTATGGGCTTGTGGGCTGCATTTGTTAAGAGCAAAGCCCAGGGAGATTAGCCTATACGAATTCACTGTTTGATTATAATATATAACTAATTAAAAAAAAAGATTTTTTTATGACTCCAATTGAATTTGTATATTAACAATTATTTAATTTATTAATTTTTATATTAATAATAATTATTTTTAAATTATTATATTATGTAATATTAATAATTATACAATAATGAATCTAAATAATAAAGTAATGATTGTTTTTTGATATGGACAACTATTGAAAAAAATCCTAAGTGACTTTTTACTGACAAAATATTTTTGTATAACTTTTCTCCATTAACTTTATTTTCAAAAACGCCCGAATAGTTAAAACGTGTTGGATTGGGTCAATGTTCAATTTCGGCTACAAAAAGTAAATCCATTACTAATCAGTTTCGCCTACGTGTTTTAAGGATTATCAACCCACTTAATTCAATCTAGTTAGTCAAACTAAATAGTTGTGAATTATTTTATGAATTACGATTTTATTTTAGTAGTTTGACTTTAGACAATATCTAATTATTGTTTATATTTGAATAATGGTATTGTGTTTTAAGATAGTATATATATATATATTTCTTTGGCACAAATCTATTATATCTATATCTATACTATATTATATGTGTGAGGGGTGTTTTAGTTGGTCAAAATTAATTTCATTTTGAAATATTAAAAGAGGAAAAAATATAGATAATGGGAGAGAGAAAGTAGTAGATGAGATTTAACAAAGTGAAAACTTATTATTTGGTCTTTTAATTTTCACACTTCCAACAATTTAGTTCTTAAATAATAGAAATATATTATTTAATCACTGACTAATTACAAATGTCAAATCAAACGTTACATACATATTTCCGTGCCCGTTAGGGCACGGAAAGCCTCTAGTATATATATATATATATATCCAAGTCATGGCTTTTCTCGTTTTGTCAAGTCACCTTTTTCATACTCTATGTGATTTTATATTCTTTGTTTCTATGCTTTAAATCAAAATGCAATTATAATTTATTTCAGGGGCATTTTGGTATGAAAATTTTCGCATTTTTCGTTTTTGTAATTTGGATTTTTGATTTTTTAAATTAGGTTTTTAGTTAGTTGATGATATCTCTCTATGATATCTTTAAGTATCACAATTCTGAAGGGCTACAGAACATTAATTCTGATTTTTTTTTTCAAATTGTAATTTAATTATTTTATATAACCGAAAATCTCACTAGCCACCTCATATTAATAATTATAAAATATTTTTTAAAATGATTTCAACAATTAAAATTTAATTTATTAATCAATAAATAAATGAAAAGTGTTCTTTTATTGGCCGGTTATTGATACTGGGCATTTTGATGAGCTGCCATGTCAGCAAAAATAATTTAAAAAAAACATACTTATTAGTCAAAGCCCCTATTTTTGGTCTCTATTAAGCTAATTAATATTGTCAATTTAATTCTAAATGACTCAAATATATTTGTTAAGATTCATTCTCAAGATTTTCATAACAAACCTTCGGCCAAAAAAATATATATTTTCGTAACAAATCACATGGGAAGATCCTCAATTAATATTAACATTTAATATATTTAATTAGTTCAATTCATGAAACCCCACATTTTCGGACGATAATAAGCTAAATAATAATATCATTTTAATGATAAAATTGATTTTCCCAATATTTCACAATATTGGATCCGTGATTTCCTCCAACTTTTTGTTTCATTGAGTATCAAATTTCAATTTCTTCTATATATATGAGGTCAATTTATTTGTTCAACTATTATTTTTGCTCTTGCTCCGTGCGTTTTTAAATGTCTCTCTTCCTCTATTATTTTTCATTTTTCTTTGTTTGGAGTTTATTCACCAACATCTTGCTGAGGTAATTTTTATGCTCCTCTTTACTCTATTTGTTTTTGTGTAATCACTCTTCTTTACTTTCGCACTATCTATATATATATATACACAATCATGTTTGTTCATGTTTCCTATAAACTAATTCATTTGAATGTAAAATTTCGATAATTAAAAAAATCAAATGAAACTTAAAATCTATAATTAATTGACAGTTTAAGGTTTAGAGTTTTAGGGTTAGGGTTTAAGGTTGGGGTTTAAATTTTAGGGTTTTGGATTTAGGGTTTTAAGATTTAGAGTTCAAGATTTAGGGTTAGGGTTTAAAGTTTAGGATTTAGGATTTAGAGATACAAATATTCTTTATATTTTATAATCATTACTACATTATATAATTAACCTTAATGGGATAAAGTTAAATAACGTGATTTGATTAAATCATCATATTTTCATCTATTAAACTAAATTTACATATGTTTATAAAGTCACTATAATTACATAATAATATTAATAATATATAGAGTAAAATGTCATAACTCATAATCTTGATTAATATGAAAAATCACTTTATTTCAAATTTTAAATGTTTATTATTTTTATTAATAAATTTATTAACAATAGTATTAAGCATGGGTTTTTTTATATAAATAATACATTAAAATATATTATGTATCCCGATACCCAATAATTTTTCTTATTTCCACAGATGGGATACGCACTTGTCTAACGCGATTTTATTACAATTTTTTTCCTTGAAATCGTGGTGCTCAGCCACGATTTCAGAGCAGACTGCGTCAGTTCTGAGACTGTCTAGGACTGACAAAGTCAGTCCCAAAATCGTGCCTGTGCAGCACGATTTTGGGACTTATAATTAATAATAAAAAGGGAGGCCGTTGGGCCTCCCTCTTATATATATATATATATAATCTAATTTATATTTATATGTGTATGGGTTGGGTGGGCTTGTGTGTGATGAGAGAGTGAGAGAGAACAAGAAAGGTTTTTTTATACCAATAATAAAAAAAAAA
>QANZ01008047.1:53863-69877 GCA_003254925.1 Chamaecrista fasciculata
TGTGTCTCCGAGGGGTGTCCCTGTGTCTCTGAGGGGTGTCCATGTGTCTCCGAGGGGTGTCCCTGCGTCTCCGAGGGGTGTCCCTGTGTCTCCGAGGTGCATAATTTTTTTTTTTTTATTATTGGTATAAAAAAACCTTTCTTGTTCTCTCTCACTCTCTCATCACACACAAGCCCACCCAACCCATACACATATAAATATAAATTAGATTATATATATATATATATATAAGAGGGAGGCCCAACGGCCTCCCTTTTTATTATTAATTATAAGTCCCAAAATCGTGCTGCACAGGCACGATTCAGTCTGCTCACCACGATTTCAAGGAAAAAAATTGTAATAAAATCGCGTTAGACAAGTGCGTATCCCATTTGTGGAAATAAGAAAGATTATTGGGTATCGGGATACATAATATATTTTAATGTATTATTTATATAAAAAAACCTTAAGCATGATCATTTATATAATAAAAAAATAAAAAAATATCATCCTGCGCATTGGGCAGGCGGGTCAGGCTAGTATACATTCTATAGTTGTTGATTGATTGTTGTATGCAGGGTTGCACACGATCAGGCTTGAACGATTGGGTCATGCAAGATGTATGCCAAAGTCCTATTTTGGTCTCTCAGTTATGCTCATTATTTTAAATTGGTCCCCCAGTTATGCAAAATTTGACAAAGTTGGTCCCTCTAATAGTTTCCATCCATTTTTCCGTTAAAAAAAAAAAGACAAAATTGATTTTTAGCTCTTACAAGTTTAAACTTTTGTGCATCAAGGACTTTTTTCTCTATAATAGAACCAAAATGTAAGAAAGAAGAAATACATGGGGGTTTTAATTTATTTTACACAAAAAACACAAAAGATGGAGAGAGAGAGAGAGAGGAGGTTGTGTTTTTTGTGTAAAATAAACTAAAACCCTAAGTATTTCTTCTTTCTTACATTTTGGTTCTATTATAGAGAAAAAGGTCCTTGATGCAAAAAATTTAAACTTTTAGGATTTAAAAATCAATTTTGTCTTTTTTTTTTTTAATGGAGAAATGGATGGAAACTGTTAGAGGGACCAACTTTATCAAATTTTGCATAACTGGGGGACCAATATGGAACGAAAAATAACTGGTGGACTAATTTGGAACACTGAGCATAACTGAGGGACCAAAATAGGACTTTGGCCCCAGATATATTATGTTGGCTTAGGTTAGCTTTATTTTATTGGGCGAAAATGGGGTCTTTTATTTTAGGGTAAATTACACTTTGGTATCCTATTTTATGGACTAATTTCATTTTGGTATCATGTTCTTTCAAAAGTGACACTTTGGTACTCTATTCTTTTAAAAGTGACATGTTGGTACCTTGTTCTTTGTACCTTTAACACTTTGGTACCCTAAAAAAGATAAAACATGGTAACAAATCATGAAAGAACATGGTATCAAAGTGAAATCGATCCATAGAACAAGATACCAAAGTGTTAACAGTGTAAAGAACAAGGTATCAAAATATTAAGATGCAAAGAACAGGGTACGAAGGTGTCACTTTTGAAATAACAGAGTACCAAAGTGAAATCAATCCATAGAACATGGTACCAAAATGTAATTTACCCTTTATTTTATTAGTAGCCTTTTTAAAAAAATTACATAAAAATTGATTTTGACAACCTGTTAATTTCGTATACTTAATTTAGACTACTTCATGTATTTTTTTTTAATTTTTAATAACTCCTTTATATTGATATAAAAACAATTTATATACAAGGGTAATAAATTTTACATTAACAATTTTTTTTTTGACATATTTGTCAATTTACAAATAAATTTATTTGAAACAATAATTGTAGTTGGCGTGTTTTTAATTTACATCCAATAAGAAAAAGAATTACACATGCATATAACGTTTAAATTTATTATAAACGTAAAATTATAAAATAACAATAATAAAAAAAATAATAGTTAACTTTATTTTAATATGTTCAATTATTATTTTTTAAAAAATAATAAAAATATTGGCATCTTGATATAAATTAAAAATTAACAGTGATAATTACATATAACACCCTTTGGTTCACTTTCTTCCTTTTTACTATGTATGAAATCTGGATCCACAGAAACAACTCCATTTCAAATCTTCTACTTCTACTCCCCCCACAATTTACTCAAATGCTCGTTTGAATGTGACTCCTGAGCAGTAATCAAAATTCTAAACAACGAAATAAAACTATTATTTATAATAGGTGTTATTTTTTGTAAAGGTATATATATCGTGTTTCATTATTTAAGTATGAAATTATTTTTAATTTATCTTAAAACTATATATTTGATGTATATATTTTGTTATAAGTATTTACAAAATCCGAAAATAGCAAATTGTAATTCATCATTAACATTGAAAATAAAATACTAATTATAGCCTTCATATTCTTGAGAAAAAAATAATTATTTTGTATCGAATGTCTCCTTAGAGATTAGCGTCTATTTCTGAATTAAGTATTATTTAAACAAAAATTAGTCTACTAATATTCATCGGTTAATATTATTTTTGATAAAATGTTGGGAGCTAATTTAAAATACAGAGATTATTTTTTGGGAACTTCAATTATACCATCCAATCGCCAATGAGGTTTGATCCACTTGGTCACCTTCTGCCCGACAATTGCATGGCTTGGGTTCGATTCCTAGTGATGCCTCATTTAGTGGGTTATCTATAAGTGCTCATTGAGCTCTGAGACCTGCCCTGACCCTGGACTGGGGCGCCATCCCCTCACCTAAATTTTTCAAAAAAAAAAAATTATACCATCTAGGGTTGACAATTTACCCCACAAATGGGATCCCCGCGGGTATTGCCCCGTGGGGATCCCCAGATGCGGGGAAAAATTCCCCACAAGGCAGGGATGGGGATACATTTTACCTCGAATACTATTTGAGAATGGGGACAGGGAATATACCCCCTCGCCCCGCGGGGTCCCCGTCCCCGAAAATTATGAACTTATAATAGAACTAAATTAAAATATTTTTATTGTACATGGACTAAATTTATAATTTGCTCTTTTTTATCATTATGAATTTATGATATTGTTTCACTCCCTTCAATCTTACCCTAGCCGTCACTTGACTCACTTCATCTTCTTCTTTCATCACTCACTCTTTCCTCCACCACTCCATCTTCATCCTTCAACCTTCATCACATCGGTCTCTCATTCACTCTTTCTTCATCCTTCAACGGTCTCTCATTCACTCTTTCTTCATCCTTCAACACAGCTCGCCGTTTGTTGTCGTTGTCGTTCTAGTTTGTCCTTGTTACCGTCGTTCATCCACCAACTTCAATACAAAATACACATGGTTTTCACGCATATTGAATTTATTTAGTTTACTCATATATATATATAT
Organism: Chamaecrista fasciculata; assembly: GCA_003254925.1. Taxonomy (NCBI): domain Eukaryota; kingdom Viridiplantae; phylum Streptophyta; class Magnoliopsida; order Fabales; family Fabaceae; genus Chamaecrista; species Chamaecrista fasciculata. Next base: position 57,241 of record QANZ01008047.1, read on the forward strand.
TGTCATTGAATAGTTGATGATCCAACATTTCTTTATTTTGAAAATTGTTGATTCTATATTGTGTTCTTTGTGAGCCTGGGATCCTCGCAGGGATTGTGGGGAGTCATGAACGAAGACGAGAGAGAAAATATCCCCATGACGGGGATCAAGGACAGGGACAAGGGAGCTTGGAGTTGGCGGGGACGGGGACGGGGACGGGGACGGGGACGGGGGAGTACTTCTCCCGCCTCCGCCTCCGTCCCCGTCCCCCGCGGGTGCCATCCCTAATACCATCCACTCTTTCGCCTGCTTTTTCTTGGATTCCTTTTAGTTTTCTTTCAAAAAACTTAAAAATTATTTTATTCTCTGGCAAAAGAAAAACTCTTCAATATATCCTTATAAGTCATAACAAGGTGAAAATAATGATGAAGTGTTAGAGATAAAATTAAAAAGAAAAAAGGGGAGAAAGTGGATTGGCTGAAAGAAAGTAAAAATTAAAACTCCATATACATGGGAAATATGAGAAGAGAAGATATAACAACATGGATTTAAAGTTATAAAAATACCTACCTTTTTGACCCTATAATCGAAAGATAAAAACACTTTTGCACTCCGTCTTGGATTTCTTGTTTGCTTAATTTATATTCAAAGAGATGATAATAAAGTTTCTTTTTCGGAAAAAAAAAAGTATGTAAAGAAGTAGTAAATTGGATGAAAGTAGACATATAAAAAGAAAACACTCGTATATATTTGCCAAAGAGTATGAATGCTGTGATATATACTTCAACAAGATCCAATATTAGAAACTAGAAATCAAGCACACCCTCCTCATGATCGATGACTCCCAAATCTCAAACTAGAGATATGTGTTGGGCATAAAAACAATACCCCAGCAGAGAATTAAAATAGAGAAACAAGATGGAATAATACTACGATCTCAACACAAGAGAAATTAACGTGGGAAACCCAAACCGGGAAAAAAACCCACGACCGTTGCCAAAAGACAACTAGAGAAAATACTATGTGAAAATTATTACATCACACATCTTCTCTCAACCCTCACACCAAGTACACCCACACTCTCTCAAAGCAACTATTTGACTACACTCCCACACTCTAACAACAAGAGGACAACTCTCAAATTAAATACAAGAGAGGGAAGAATTTATAAGTCTAATACAATGCTTAAAGTGTATTGACTTGGTGTACTTAGAAAACAAACCCAAGGCCCCTATTTATATTGTTGAGACCCTCCCACATGCTTTACTCCAAGCGATGTAGGACTTTTAAGCAATCCCAACAAATCTCCACCTTGATTAAAAGTACCACATTGTCAACACCCGACAATCATAGCTTGAAAGCTATCACACTCCACCATAAGAGTGTACTCACTCAGAATTACTCAATTCTAAGAATTTCACCTCGGCACATGTCGAAAGATCCTTGCTGAACTTTATGGTGCTACCTCCATATTGGCTCTCCATGGAAGTTCCTCAGCCATCGACATAACTCCACCACACATCTTGCATCAATGCCAACCAATGCCTCATGTGCAATTGTGGAACCGCTAACTCCTCATCCTCTTTCATGGTAACGCGGACATACCATGAGGATACCCTCCTTAACACTTCATAAGAAAATATCATCTCCCTCATCCAGAGAGACTACGTTAGCATCTGCATCGGAGCCCTTTGCCGAACTTGCTCCACCTGGACAATTTCTTTTTACATGCCCAGTCTTTCCGCATTTCCAGCAGGTCACCTTCTTTCCAGAGTTCTTCTTCCTTCCACTCTCATCCCTGGCCACCAATGCCGAGTCTGTAACAGCTTGACTCTCACATTTCAGACGTCTTTCCTCTGAAATGATTTTACTGGCAACCTCAGAAAAATTCAGAGTCTCCTTTCCATACATCAAGACAGGCTTCATGTATTCAAAGGAAGAAGGAAGAGACAATATGAGCTTCAAAGCCTTATCTTCATCATCAACCTTAACTCCAATGGACTCCAGTTCAGAACAAATGCCATTAAGAGTACTTAGATGATCGGATATCTTTGTATTTCCATCCATACGAAGAGTATAAAATTGTTCCTTCAACAGCAACCGATTTGAGACACCCTTTGACTGGTACAACTCTTCAAGCTTCTCCCAAAGCTCCTTGGCTGTTGAAATATCTTGCACGTTTGCAAGAACATTCTTAGCCAAACACATCCGAATTGCACTTGCAGCTCTCAAATCTAACTCTTCCCACTCTTCATCACCCATACTTGAACCACTCTTTTCAGAACCTTTGCTGGAAACTCTCCCCTTCAATGCCTTGTGTAACCCTGATTGTATCAACACATCCTTGACTTGAACTTGCCACAAGCCAAAATTGATCATTCCATCAAATTTCTCCATATCAAATTTTACGGCGCTTGAAAAACTTGACATTGCAACTGTATACTAGAACACAGTCTGTCAGTAATTCCCAGGAAAGAGAGGTGAGTCACAAATGGACTACTTAAGTACCAAATCTTTCCTTAGCCAGAATTACTTAGACTTCCTTCTAGCAACCCAGCAATAACCAAGCAACCTCAAAAAAAATAATTCTCAAGAAGAACAGGATAATTCTTTTCTGATGTGGAAGATCAGATAACACTGCAACCACAGAGCATACTCAGAAATTACTCCACCGAACCATAGGCTCTGATACCACTTGTTGGGCATAAAAACAATACCCCAGCAGAGAATTAAAATAGAGAAACAAGATGGAATAATACTACGATCTCAACACAAGAGAAATTAACGTGGGAAACCCAAACCGGGAAAAAAACCCACGACCGTTGCCAAAAGACAACTAGAGAAAATACTATGTGAAAATTATTACATCACACATCTTCTCTCAACCCTCACACCAAGTACACCCACACTCTCTCAAAGCAACTATTTGACTACACCTCCCACACTCTAACAACAAGAGGACAACTCTCAAATTAAATACAAGAGAGGGAAGAATTTATAAGTCTAATACAATGCTTAAAGTGTATTGACTTGGTGTACTTAGAAAACAAACCCAAGGCCCCTATTTATATTGTTGAGACCCTCCCACATGCTTTACTCCAAGCGATGTAGGACTTTTAAGCAATCCCAACAATATGATAATACATTCATAGGTGATATATTATGTATTTGTAATATCACACCCCAAAACCCAAGATCATCAAGATCATCCTTATTCAGCCGGTCACACCATATTGACTAAAAAAAAGAGAAAAATACCTAAAGACACAACTAGCTAGCTAGGGAAAACGTACAAAATATATATAGTTTTAGAGTAAGCACCATTCTGTACACTATAACGGAAAACTGTTTTGGTAGTTAGTCAGTTAATCAAGTTAGTTAGTGGCTATGCATGGAAGTTAGGTAACGGTAACAGATTTAATTTATAGTTACTTCTTGGGTAACAAATTCTTGATAGTCTCTTCATTTGTACTAGCTATTTAATTTAGTGGTAGTTACTAGCTAGTTAGTCATGACAGTTCAGTAACGATATAACAGTATATCATATATTAATTTATAGTTATTCAGTTGTGTCTTCGGTAACAAATTCTTGATACTTTTTTTTTTAAAGGAAATGGAAACAGAGAACATCAAGGTCTCTTCGATCATTTAGCTAGAAACTGATGAGTTGTGGTCGAGTATGATAATTAGTTTTGCTAATTATTTTAGAAAATAGAACTTATTGTTTTTTTTTAACCAAAAGATGTATATTCCACCAACAAAACGAAACTACAAGCACCAATTCAAAAACCAGAAAACAGCAGCAACCAGAAAATTACAACAACAAATCAGAAAAATTCAGGGAAAGAAAGAAGAAACAAGCAAATACATCAGTAAAAATCCTGGAAAAACCAGAAAAAGAAAGGAGATTAACCGATTCCTGCATCTTCCTTTAGAAGTTATTGTTTATTTAGTGGCTCTGTTTTTGCGCTTTGATTGTAATCAACTTTGATTATAATCGTAGTGTGATTATAATCAAATCAGATTATTTTTGTATTGGTGTTTGAATAAATGATGATTATTTGGTGTGAAATTATTAAAATGAGTATGTAATGATTGTGGTTGGTAGTTAGAAGGATATGGAAATTGATAAATTGTGTAGGGGTAGAAATGGAAGAAAAAGTTAGAAAAAACAAGATGTGATTTGATATAATCAAAATGTGTTTGGATGTGATTGTTGCTTAAAAAAAATCATATTGTGTCACTGTTTGCCTTATGAAGCGTGAAAATCTGATTATAATCATAGACAACTTTTGAGGTGATTATTTGGTTCGGTCGACTCAACTCATTTTTGCTTACGAAATAGTGGACCGGAGGGACTAAATTGTATCAATTTTCCCAACCCAAGCCCCGATATTTGGTCGACTAAGCTTTAAAATAATTGACCGTTTGGCACAAGACGAGAGAGAAAGAAAAATCGATCGTACCCGAAAAAAGATTAAAATTTGGTATAATTTTCCCTTCTCCTCTCTCTCGTTCTCTCTCTCTAACTCTCGTATCTCTCTCTAAACCAAAAAAAATGTTGGTCGACTAAGCTTTAAAATAATTGACCGTTTGGCACAAGACGAGAGAGAAAGAAAAAGCGATCATACCCGAAAAAAGATTAAAATTTGGTATAATTTTCCCTTCTCCTCTCTCTCTCGTTCTCTCTCTCTAACTCTCGTATCTCTCTCTAAACCAAAAAAAATGGAAGCGCTGGACAGTAGAGCTCATTCAATCTTTTAAAATGTCAATTTAATATGTTTTGTAGTTAAAGAGAGAGTTTGGCCATTTTAAGTGATGGAAGGAAAGTGCAGAGGATGAAATTGGGGATTTGGTTTTTTGTGGATTTTGGATTTGGGTTTGAGGGTGGAGATGTAGGGTTTGGAATTGGGGTTTGAAATTCGAAATCCAAAGCTAGCTCTTCATCTTCATCTTCCTCTTCGTCTCTGTCTTCACATGTCGGGGTATATGATGACCATGGCAGCTTCGAAGCTTCCGTTTCATCACCCATCATCTCTTTGCCTTTCTCCAAAGTGAGCACCCCCACAACTTTTGTTTCGCATATATATATTTTTTTTAAATTTTTGGTTTTGGTTTAGATAGAGAGGGAGGGTCGAAGAGGAAGATGAATGTGAGAGAGACGAGAGAGAAGGAAGACAATAATGGCTAAAATATCATTTTCACTTTTAAATTATTTAGGTAAAATAACAATTAGCCCAATACAAGAATGAGTATTTACAAAGTGATCCAATATTGAGATAAATGACCATTTTGCCCTTGTGATGGGTGATTGATTGTATTAGAATATAGGTAATTATAAGTATATATATATATAGGGGTATAAGTGTAATTGAATGTGTTTGATTATAAAAAAATCATGGTTATAATTTGATAAAAAAAAAGGGTAAATTCCACTTTAGTACCCTGTTCTATGGACCAATTCTACTTTGGTACCCTGTTCTTTCACTATTTGTTACCCTATTTTATCTTTTTTAGGGTACCAAAGTGTCACTTGGTCTAAAGAACAGAGTACCAAAATGTCACTTCTGAAAGAACAAGGTACCAAAATGACATTTTTGAAAGAACATGGTACCAAAGTGTCACTTTTGAAAAAATAGGGTACCAAAGTGGAATTGGTCTATAAAACAGGGTACCAAAGTGAAATTTACCCTTAAAAAAATACAAACCAACGTGCTTATTATGATTATAATTAGAGTAGATTATAATTAGAGCGCGAATGAAAGCTTTTATGTTGTTTAAAAGGGGTATACTCGCAATATGTAGAAAAATTTTAAAATTACTTGTATTAATAAAATTAAATATTATATGATAAACTGGAAAATGACTGGCACTTACCTAGTTCACCGGAGAGGGCTGCGAGAGCCAAGACTTGAGCAAAGACCTGCAAAAGCTTCACAGGGGGGCCCTGCGAAGTGTACTCCGACGCTCAAGTTAGTAAGAGAATGATAAGAGAGTAAGAGAATTTGAGAGTGTAAGAAGTAGCTAACCTTGAACTGGTGAGATGGGCTCTATTTATAGAGCAGGGAGGAGAGAGGTGGTCAGCGCGCGGGGCGGACCACGTAGTTGGACACGATCTCCACCAGCGAAGATGGTGGAGACCGATATTTGCGGAACAAGGCAATCGTGGGTGATTGCGTGTTGTGTCTGTAGGCGGGCGCCTAGAGACTGGAGATCGTGGGTGAGCTGGTTCGCAGCCCACGATCTCTCGTAACGTGGATTGCGGAGCAGGGTGATCGTGGGTGGCCACGTGTCATTTGGGGGACGGGCGCCATGACCCAGGATGGATCATGAACGCCCCTAAGTGTGTTTAGGGCGCCCGATTGGCTCGAGGGCGCTTCGCGAGGGCTGTTTAGGCGTACGCCCAAATAGTGATGTATCACAAGTCCCTCCTTAAAGAAGTCTGCGGGCGCGTTCGCCATAGTGTTCCTTAAGGCGTGCGATGGGGCCCGTGTTTGGTCAGTGAAAGAGCGTCTACTGGCGAACGCCCAAAAATGTGCAGGAGTACTTGTCCCCCACGCAGAGGAAATAGTAGGAACGGCGGCCTTCCACGGGAAAGTGGAAAGTCAGTGGATCATGGCGGGCGGGCAAGTGGTAGGTAGGGTTGTCTTGTCAGGGACACGTGTCGCTACCCGGGAGGCAGAAATTTGAAAAACAAAAAACGCCTCGTATGCCGCGCTCGCAAGGGTATAAAAGGACCAAAGGTTGTGTCTTTTGTACTTTTACACATTCCAGCGATTTGAGGAGAGAGAAGAGAGGAAACCGAAGAGTTCACCCGCCGGAGTTGCAGAACCGTCGCCGGAAAACGGAGAGAAGTGACCGTGAAGGAGAATCGCGCGAGGGAAAGGCTTTCTGGTGAGTCTTTTCTGTCGATTTTGTGTTGCATTTCGCTGGTTTTCGCTGGGTTAGGGTTAGTATCTGTGAGTCGATGTGTCTTTTCGTTTTTGCTGATGGTGAGGCCGTCGTGGGTGACGGCGGAAATGGGTGGTTTCCTGGGAGGAGTGGTTATTAGTCGCTGTGTTGTGAGTGAGAGGCAGCGAAAAGTGGGTATGGGTCTGGGTGTAGGGTGTTGAGTTTCTGGGTTTTCTGGGTTTTCTGGGTTGGGTGTTCATCGAGTTCATACTCTGATGAAGGTGACGTTTGGGGTTTTTCTGGGTTTGCAGGGCGGGCGTCTCATGTGAGTGAGGCGGTCGTCAGTTGTATGGTCATGATGACATGTTTCCTTCTTGTTTGCAGGGTTAACAGGGTACGAGTGTGCAGTAGTTGATAAGCAGGGCGAGCGCCGCAAATTATTCAACTTTCAAACTAACACCCAAACGTACTATGTCTTCAGGTACCTCCTAATCCCTTGTATTTTGACTTTTCTGGCAAGTGTTAGAGACCATGGTGGTCATTAGGGAGTTAGAAGAAGGAGAAGAACTGAGTAGTGTTAGTAGTTTCACTACACAGGGCAGTAGCTCTGTAGATTTGGAAGAGGTGCGACAGTCGCTAGAGGAAACAGTGCAGCGGGCGGCTAGGTTACTAGCCAGGAGAGCGAGTGAGAGGGCGGGCGCTCTTGTTGTCTACAGAGGGGGTATGGATCTGGCGACCTCACCTCCATCAAACGTTGAACACGATCCAGTAGAGGTGTCGGAGGAGCAAGTGTTGGAGCTCTCCGACTGTTCAGAGGGAGAGCCCCCAATGTTGAGGGAAGAGCCAACGGGTCCCCTGAGTGGGTCGGCGGCCGAGGGGGAGCGCCTGATCATGGCGCGCGACGAGGTGGCGTGGGACGCCGCAAAGGGGTTTGGGAACCCCGAAGTGAGGGCGACCGTGGGGCCGCCAGCAGAGCCTTCCAAATTTGCCAACGTCGAGGATTTGGAGGCGGCCCAAGTGGCGTATTTTGGGCCAGGTACCGGCCGGGAGGGGAGCGGCATGGCCGTCGGCGGGTGGGACGGCAACAATTCTATGTGGTGGACTCATCCGCGTGGGTTCATCGTACACGAAATCTTGTTGCGGGAGTGTGATTCCGACATGCCGTTTACAGATTTCGAGATGGAGGTGCTGAATCACCTCAACTGTTGTCCAGCGCAGTTAGCAGCGAACGCCTGGAGAAGTTTGAAGTTTGTGCAGTATGCTGCGTGGACAGTGGGCAGGGAGCTCACTGTGAGATTGTTTTTGTATTGGTTCTCCGTGAAGCTCGGGGACAACGGGCGGGTGAACCTCCAGAGGAAGGGGGGTGCTCTACATGGGTTTCCAGCCAGTATAAGCAACTGGAAAAACTGGAAAGACAGATACTTCCCCATAGTGTGCAACCACGCGGAGCGCCCGTGGTGGGTGAGGGAAGAGGACGGGCGGCCGTTATTTCCAGTGGCATGGTCGGACGCCGTCACGGGGACCAGCACTATTAGGAGGGGGCATCTGAGCGAGGAGGAGCGGCGGACAGATAGGCTGCTAACTTCGTTTTACAAAAATTATGAACAGACATGTAATATTTTAACCAACACTAACATTTACTTTCCTTTTGCAAGTGTGACTTTGTTGGTTGGGCTGCGTCTAACGAGTTTGTTATTGTTTTTGTAGCAATGAAAGAGGCGCAAAGGAGGTCTGACGTCCAGGGCGCCGGGAGCTCGGCCCCGGCTGGCCGGGCGGAAAGGAGCGGGGAGCCGGGTAGGGCTCAAGGGAGGCCTCAAGGGGGGATGAGGGCGCCACCAGTCGCGCCAGGCGGGAGGTCAAGGGGTTCGGACCCTTCGTCTCGCGTTACCTCGGCTTCGGGGGGCGAGGGGCAGGCGTCGGCGAGCCCCTCGAGGAGGAGAGCCGGGCCACCAGTGTTGGCACCTTCTGGGATGAGACAGGCGGGGGGCCCGTCAGCGAGGGAGAGGAGGCCGGACGGGAGGGGGAAGGGTCCAGCTGAGGGGGAGGAGCCGCCATCGAAGAGGGCGCGCGTTGCCAGCGCGGCAGATCCCGGGATGTTCATCCACTGGGATGATGAAGAATTGGATCGGTTCATCAAGGTGAGCCATCCAGATGGCGACGGGCCACGGAACCCGCGGATGGAGATGCCGGACGCCCGGCGAGTGAATGAGGAGGGGGAAGCTGAGTTCCCCTATCTACCGGCCCGACCATTCAGCGGGCGATTTTCTGGGATTGCCTCTATCCAATCTCTCTACTCCAACGGCACCTACGAGTGGCATGACACCATGGTTGCCGATGCCTACAAGCGCCCGCCGGCAGATTACGCAGCTGCGTATGGTGTGATGGCGTCCGTGGCGAGCCATGCGGCGCAGACGCTGTCGCACAACTTGGCCAAGGAGGTGGCCCGCCTGAGGGAGGAGGCCAGAGCGGCTGGCGGTGTCGAGCAGCTAAAGGCACTGGAAGCTGCTAGGGACAAGGCGGTGGAGGAGGCTCAGGCCGGGCGGGCCCAAGTGAAGAAGCTGGAGGAGGAGAAGAAGAAGGAGAGGGAGAGGAGGAAGAAGGCGGAGCAAGAGGCGGGTCTGCAGCGGGGAGAGGCTGCGGCCGCCAGAGCAGAGCTGGAGGCGTACCGGGCGGGGGAGGCCCAGAGGTTGGAGCGCGCGCGCCGCGACGAGCGTCGCCAGTGGTATTGGTACTATATCTTAGCCACATCGCGGGGGTTCGAGAATTGCAGAAAGCAGCTGGCGTTCTTGAACCCGGGGCAGAATGAGGCGGGCCTGGATTACACCTTTGAGGTGCTGCCCAACATTCGGGGCGGGGAGGAGATCCGCATGCGCGCGGATGATGATGAGCCCGGGACGCCAATGCCTGACTTGCCGGAGGACTGGACCATCCATGCACTGGAGGTTCAAGAAGGGCGATCCCCTCTCAGACCAGGGGATGAAGGGTATGTGCCCCCGGCGGACGTCCAGAGCACCGCGGGCAATGAGCCGGACGCCGAGCAAATGTTGATCATCCCGGACAGCGGGGGTGCAGAGGGAAGCGGCGATCATGCTCCGGGGGATGGCGGGCCGGTGATTCTGTACGATTAAAGCGTCCTGGACTTGTAAACTCGGGGGTGTTCCCCGTTCTGAATTTTCTGGGCGTGTGTGCCCTCTTTTTTTTTTTTTATGATTGTAAATTTGTATGGGGCGGATGTGCCCCTTTTGAACGAATTCGGTGGCCGTTTCGGCCTTGATTAATGCAGGCCATAAGGCCATTTACAATTGTTGCGATATTTATAACTGCTGTTATTTCATATCTGTTGTGTTTGATATTTGCGCAAGTGTATGTATGTGGGTGTGTGTCCGCCCAACTGAGTTGGCGGTCGGACTTTTGGGCTAGCCAGCCAGGAGGTAATGGACCAGCGTGGCGTATGAGCAACTTCTCGGCTCATGGGCGCGTGGAGCGCCAGAATGAAAGCGTATGGAGGCGTCCCTCCAGCCTTCGAGCTCTTCTTTGGAGCGAAATTACGTGTAGTGAGACGTTGTGAGTTAGGCTGTGCCTAAGCGAGAGTAATTGAAACAAACGCGAATGTAAATGAATCGAACAAATTCAAGAGAATGCCATGGTAATATTGATGAAATATATTGGCGGTCGTTACATAAAGTAAATAATTGCATTACGTAAAAGTGTACAAAAGATTACATAAATGCGAAAATACATAAATGAAATCAAAGCGTGATATTGTTGACCGTGCGGTCGAGATATTTTCTGAGGCTTGCGACATTCCACGTATTTGGGAGTCGGCGGCCGTCCAAAGTAGAGAGCACGTACGCGCCACCAGGGATGACCCTGGTGACTCGATATGGACCTTCCCAGTTGGGATGGAGCTTGCCGTGCGAGCGGTTCAGGCGGTCGTTGGCCACGTCGCGAAGAACGAGGTCGCCAACGTCGAAGGATCGATGTTTGACCCTTTTATTGAAGTACTTGGCCATGCGCTCTTTGTAGGCGGCCTGGCGGATGCTGGCGATCTCGCGCACCTCCTCCAGTTCGTCTAAAGCTATTGCTCGACACCCTCGGTTTGCCTCCTCATTGTAGTATAAGACCCTATCGGAGAGAAAGGCGGTCTCAGCTGGAATCATGGCGGGCGACCCATATGTAAGGGTGTAAGGTGCCTCGCCTGTGGATTCTTGAGGGGTGATACGGTAGGACCAGAGGACGGTTGGGAGCTCGTCCGCCCAACGGCCTTTGGCGTTGTCGAGTCTGCGCTTCAGCCCATTTAAAATGATGCGGTTGGCGAGCTCGGTTTGGCCGTTGGTCGAGGGATGCTCGACTGAAGTGTTACCGTGGGAGATGTCATACTGGGTGCAGAAATCGCGGAAGGATTCACTGATGAATTGGCGGCCGTTGTCGCTGATGATTCTCTGCGGGACGCCAAAACGTGACAGTATGTTCTGCAAGACGAATGTTTTCATCTGGGCAGAGCTGATTGATTTTACTGGTTCAGCCTCGATCCACTTTGTGAAAAGGTCGATCGCGACGATGAGGAACCGGCGTTGGCCCGTGGCGGTCGGAAACGGCCCGAGGATGTCGATCCCCCATACGTCAAATGGCCAAGGGGATTCCATTGGGCGCATGTCTTCGCCCGGAAGATGGATGCGATTGGCGTGCTCCTGGCACTTGTGGCAAGTTTTCACCAGGGCTGTGGCATCCCGTATGATCGTGGGCCAGTAGTACCCCGAAATGAGCACTTTGCGTTTGAGGGTGGGCGCCGCTTGGTGTGAACCGCAGAGTCCTTCGTGGAGCTCCTCGAGAATGAGGCGGGCGTCGTTTGGCCCTACGCATCTGAGGCAGGGCATGGAGTGACCTCGCCGATAAAGATCATTCCCCCAGAGGAAGTAATGCGCAGCTCGACGCACCACTTTTCGAGCCTCGTTTCGGTCTGCTGGGAGGGTGTCATCCCGGATGTAGGACATGATGGGCGTTCGCCAATCAGCCGTTGTTGAGATAGCAAGGACCATGGGGCCCTCGATCGATGGGCGCTCTAAGGTGGTGCGAATGATAGAGGAGCGGCTCCGAGCATCTGGCTTAGATGCCAGCTTGGCTAAGGCGTCCGCTCTAGTGTTCTTAGAACGCAAGATGTGTGAGAACTGGGCGGCCCGGATATGGTGGCGAAGGATGTACTTAGCTTTTTCCACGTACTTGAGGATAGTGGGCTCCTTAGCTTCGAAGTCTCCCTTCATGTGCCCAACCACCAGCTGAGAGTCGCTATAGACGTGGATGTCCTGGGCGCCCATGCCCACGGCAAGCTCGAGGGCTGCGATGAGCGCTTCGTATTCGGCCTGATTGTTCGTGGCCGGGAAGCGTATGTCGATGGCTTGCTCGATACTGTAACCATCAGGGGATTCTACAATCACGCCCGCGCCACGGAGCTTGGCGGATGAGGCCCCATCGATGTAAAGGTTCCACACGATGGGAGTAGGATTGGGGGGCGTCATTTCTGCGACAAAGTCAGCCAAAGCCTGGCCTTTGATGGCGCGTCGTGGTTCGAAGGTCAAGCCGAATTCGGAGAGCTCAATCGACCAATTGACCAGGCGGCCCGCGATGTCGGGCTGGTGAATGATCTGCCTCAAAGGGCGGTCGGTGCAGAGGATGATCAGATACTGTTGGTAATATGGTCGCAGCTTCCTTGTGGAAACAAGGAGGGCGTACACGAGCTTTTCGAGTAGGTGATACCGCGTCTCGGCGC
>QANZ01008051.1:6452-19466 GCA_003254925.1 Chamaecrista fasciculata
AAAAAAAAAAGTCCTTGAAGTTTACTTCTATTAGAAGTTAATACTAAGTTGACATGTAACATATATGTGACTAATAATTGTAGTGTGATTATAATCAAAGTTGATTATTTTTATAGTGATGTTTGGATGAATGTTGATTATTGGGTGTGAAATTATTAAAATGGGAATGTAATGATTGTGGTAGCTGGATAAAAAGTAAGGAAATTGATAAGTTGTATAGGGGGTAGAAATGGAAGAAAAAGTTGGAAAAAGTAAGGTGTGATTTGATTATAATCAAAGTGTGTTTGGATATGATTGTTGCTTGAAAAATAATAAAATTATGTTACTGTTTTCCTTGAAAAGCGTGAAAATATGATTATAATCATGTGCAACTCTGGGGGTGATTATTTTGTTTGTCCACTGAATAAATTTTTGCCTATGTAATGGTGGACCAAAAGGACTGAAATGTACAATCATAGCCCGACATTTGGTGGACCACCGAAGAAAATGGTCCACTGTTTCGCACAATGAGAGAGAATGGAGGAACATAACGCGGACCCGAAAAATTTATTGAATTTCCCCTAAAGCGTACAGTGGAAGGATGAATGTCGGTCCTAAAGCGTACAGTAGAAGGATGAATGTCGGTCCTCTTCTCTCTCTCTCTCTTCGCCGCCATCAGACTCGAAGATTGACCAGCCATTGTCGATGAAATCACAAATCAAAAGCTTCTCATCTTACCCCCAACAAAACCCACGAACCTTAATCAAATTAGAATGTCGAATCCTCACAATATACCCTTCACATGATTCTCGAATTCCTTCATTCTCTAAATCCCACACTCTTCAATTCTGCTTATAGCAAAAATCCTTCAATCCTCAACCACAACTTTATACACTATGGTCTATCTCTCGCTTCGCCGTCCAGCAGAGTCTCCAAATCAAGCTCTGTTTCTGCAACCACAACTCGAATAATTAGCTTCTCATCTTTGAGTCTTTGATGGCGGAGAAGAGAGAGAGAGGACTGAGAAAGAAACTAGAGAAACGAGGGAGAGAGAGGTGAATGCCAAAATTTCAATTTGACTCCTAAATAATTTGGGAAAAATAACATTTTAGCCCAAGACAATAATCAGTATTTACAACATGACCCCTCATTCATGTAAATGACCATTTTGCCCTTGTGATGAATGATTGATTGTATTAGAGTATAGGTAATTATAGGTATATATATAGGGGTATAAATGTAATTGAGTGTGTATGATTATAAAAAAATCATGATTATAATTTGATCAGAAAAAAATCGCAAACAAACACGTTTATTACGATTATAATCAGCAGATTATAATCAAAGCGCAAACGAACTGAGCCTAAATGTTGTACGTAAGATTTTTTTTATTATAATATACTCTCATTATAATCTGCTCTGATTATAAGCTAGTTAAACTCTTCAATTCCTATCTTCGAAAACCTAATTACCAAATTAGGTTAGTGTACTCGGAACGAAATTGAAATGCACAAATTTGTCTCTTTTCTACGAAGTTAATCGTTCGAATCATCAAACGGTGGTGAATCATTCAATGGCAACATCTCTTGGGCAAATTTGGTTAATTGATTTTTTGAATGCAGTGGAGTGGACAAAGTTGAAGGAATGAATGACAACGAGGCGATGCGCTGTGAATTCGATTTTGTGATTTTGATTTTGCAACGAGGAAGACACCGATTAAAGGTTAGATTGATAAATATTTGCATAAAATTATTTGTTTGGTCATGGTTAGGTTTATTATTATAGTAGATAACATATGCATTACAAATACTCACTACAGAAAGCACTGTCATTTTGATCCATCATCTGCTTTCCATGAAGATGTCGATGAATAAGAAAAACTAGCCATGATGAAATAGCAACAAAGATGAACATGAAGATGCTTTCGAAAATCACACGTGACTCAAATATCACTTTTTGACTCTTACTGTATAAATTATCTTAAAATTTAATCATGTGTCCATTAAAATATCATACCATCGATGAACAATATAATATTATAAGTTAATGATGATATGATCACTAGTCTAATAGGATGGCCGATATTAGTAATAGTAAATTAATAATTTTGTCTTTAAAAGTTTACCTTGATAGCTGGATTCTTAAAAGATCAAAATATACGATTTGATTTTTAAAAGAATAAATAGTATACTTATTAGTTTTTCTAAAAATTAAAAAGTATATATAATATTTGATTGCTGCATGAATTAATGAATATAATGTAATATTATTTAATTCTTTTAATGACTAAGTTGTTTAACTTAATCTTTTAATGATTGAGTTATCAATTTAGTGATATTTTAAAAACTAAATTATCAATTTATTCTGTTAATAATGCCTGGTTCGTTAATTAATAATTATAATTATCTTAGGATTATTAGAAAACGTTAACTTTATATGTTATACAGACAACATTGTTAGTTAAATCAAATGAGTTTTTTTTTTGACAGGATAAATCAAATGAGAGTTGATCTATAAAAGTGTCGGTAATATAAATATTGTATATAAATATAATCAATAATGTTAAACTAATTTTAGTAATGGCATTGTCTGAAGTAGTTGGCACTGTTATGAGGTTTTCTTGTTTATAAGCAACTTGTCTTTCTTTATTTCTATCTGGATATCGCTTTTAGACAAGACTTTTTCACCATAGTGTAATCCTTAAGCAACCTGCTTAATCTGTAATTAAGAAATAAACCGAGCATAACTTATTTTATTTTAAAAAAAAACCTAATATCCACTGATCCATTGCCTTTCTTTTGGTTCTGATCCATAGAACCTTGTCAAAACCACTTGTTGTAGAATCTTGTTCCCAGTTTTTTTTTTAAATAAAAAAATCTCATAATCTATTTTTTTTTACATTTTTTTTAAGTAAATTAATAATTTAGTCTAGGAAAAATTATGATTCTCCATGGACTCAAACGGTATATTCTATAAAGTATAGATACTAACACAAATACGAGACACTATATAAACAAGGACACATTAACACATTAATTTTACCTTATAGCAAAAATATAAATAATTTTACCTAACTTTTGTCCTTTTTAAAATTACATAAGATGACACGACATGACATATATTTATATATATAAAAAACAAAATATTCATAAATCTTGATGAGAATCTTATTAAAAGTTACAATATTTATTCATGACATATATTATGTTTCCATTTTTTTCTTCTATTGTTTGTCGTGTCAAACTTACGAGAAAATAATTTTATATTTTGAAATTCACGAATATGTGTCAAATGAGTATTGTATGAGTGTCACACACATACAAGTATTCAGCATGGTGTCACTCCCTTAAAATGAAGTTCCCATGCTTCACAGGGTATATACTCTTTAGATTGAAAGAACCAAACGATATACTCTTTAGTCCATAAATAATATTTTATTGACTGAATTATTAGTTTACTAATAATTTTTATATTTATTTGTTTTGATTAGGGTTGTAAATCAATCCAGTGGCTCAATGAACCCGACAGGACCCATTCATTTTTTTTATGCACTGGGTTGAGTCCAAGGTCAGACTAGACTCCATCTCAGATTTGAGTGTTTTTTACCTAACTTAGTTTGAGGTATATCTCTCTATCACTTTTATTTTTTAATTTCTCATTTAATTATTATTATTATTATTTTATTAGATATATAAAGTATGTATGTATTAATTAAAAAATATAAAATTAATCTCAAATTAAATTAACATTTAGTTGATAAATAAATCAAATTAACTAATTTTAAAGTAATTTAATAACTCTATTCTTGAAAGATTATCAAGTTGATGATTTGGTTCCTAGAAAATTGAAATACATTTAAGGTTAAATTATGTATTTCAATTTTTCAAAAATTATATTGTATAATTCAATTTTTTAAGGATCAAATTGTTAACTTGATAATTTTTGGGAAATCAAATTATTAATTTACTCTAGTACATAATTTTTAACCACATCAATATCTTAAACCGTACACCTCCATTGAAGAAAGATTATTATAAATCTTGTCATTATTTAAAATAATTTGAGTCGGCTATTACAAGATCGACGTTTTAAAAATCAAATAAGGATTGAATTCTAAATAATTATATAAAATGGACATTTAATGACCATAAAGTTGTTTTTATTTATTACTAAGTATATAGAGATCCGTGGTATTTGAATAAACTCAATTTCAAATGCGTATAATAAGTAATTATCTTTTCTACCGTGATTAAAGACATATTTGCTCACGTAATTGATTTTTTTAACAAAAGGTTCATATCATATTGCATTATTTTCCTTCTTGCTTTTAAAGAACCACACACACACGCACATGCTTGTATAATTTGTATGCGTATATAAATATTGCCAAAACATCCTTTCGTGCCCCTAACGTTTGCTGTGATTTTCAGTTATACCCCTAACGTTTCATTTGTGTCAGCTGTGCCCCCAATATGAAACGTAAGTTTCAATTATGCCCCAAATTTCAATCATCCACAAAAAAAACACCATTTTCGCACGATTTGAGCTCGGTTTTGATCAGATTTCATATGGGTTTTAATTTTTGGACATCACACACTTGATTCCTTGGATCAATTTTAAAGATTAACCTCAAAATAGCCCCAAATCCGAAGAAAATCGGACCCGATGAACCCCAAAAATGATCAAAACGAAATGCAGCAAAACAAAGCATTTTTTTTCAAAATTTTCATGTGCAAAATGATCCTTAGGAGCCAAAAATGAGTACCCATAAACTCATTTATCAAAACAAACTGAAATGAACACGAATCGAAGCTCAAAAGTTCTGGAAAACAGTACACTAACGAGTAACGAGGGTGGGAGCATAATTGAAACTAACGTTTCACATTGGAGGCACAACTGACACAAATGAAACGTTAGGGGTATAACTGAAAATCACCGCAAACGTTAGGGGCACGAAAGGGTGTTTTGCCATAAATATTCTTATTTTATTATATGAAAATATTAAGTTTTATAATATTCTTTTTATTCTTTTAAAACATTTTATTAATATGTAGTTTTGAATAACTAATGGCTAAAGACTCTAAAATTGTGTGTGTGTGTGTGTGTGTGTGTATAAGGAAACAATTATAAAAAAAAAAATACTTAAGTAGAACTAGTAAATATAATAGAAGTTATTATAACATCAAGGTATGTACAAATATATTAAATAAGAGCATAAGAAAGTAGTGAGTAGGTTTTGCTAATGTAAAAGTTTTGGCCATTTGTATTAGATAGTGCTTTGCATGCGTGGATTCCCTTATCAAAATCTTTACCCAATTAAACTTTTTTTATTTTCTGGTCGATTATCAAATTAAACTTACAAGTGATTCCAAATTCCAATGGGTTTATTTGTTTTTATTTAATCTATTATATTTAACTAATCAATTAACCAATTCATCATAATTAATCAACTAACTTTAAATATAAAAACCTATTTGTCAATTTTGAACTTTTTGTTTAATAGATGTTAATTTTATATTAATTATATATGTTGCAATCACAATATATATAAACGAATACTACTATCATAAACTTATATTTCAAAGAATAATTTTTTTGGTAAGATTTATGAATTAATTCAAAGAAAAAAATATGGGGACTAAATAATGAATTTTCTCTTAATTATTTATGTTTTAATATCTACTGACAAAGTTAATATATAAGTTGGATAAAAATAGTCTTTACATGTCAATTTTTGCTATTATCATTTTGAAAAAGATTTCTTTGTGGCAAAAAAAGTAGTAATAAGTTGACTAATGGAAGTCTTGCATACCAACTTCTAATTATTGTGTAACCAAAAAAACGTCAAAATAAACAAAATTGTTAACTAATTTTGTTTTGTCAGAATTCAGTAAAATAAGCCGCTAATTTTGAAGTTAATCTTTACTAGCTATGACTCAGTTATAATTTAGAGGATAAGATAAAGCGCAACTATTTCTCCTTAAAAATCAATTAATTTCATCTCACAATTATATTACATGATTACTTAATAATTTTTAGGTCAAAGTTTTATATTGGTCCTTTATCTTTTATTTATTTTAGACTGGTTCTATATGTATCCATAATTTTTCAAATTGGTATTAAATCTATTTTTGAAACGCAATTTAACCTCATTTGCTAGAGATCTTAACCGAGCAGAGAAATAACTCTTCAAGAGTTAGTATATAGTTTTGAACTCATCACATTCGAATTTGAAACGTGAGAGATATTACTAATTTTACTTGTTTGATTGTGAAACAAGTTACCTACTTTAGGACTCGTTTGTTGGTGGTCTCAAAGTACTCATTAAAAGAAATTCATAACTTTGTATTCGTCACATTTGAGGTTGAAATGAGAGAGATATGACCACATTCAATATTTTTTAGACCAATTTGAAACATCAATTTGGAACATCATCGAAACATGTAAGACCAATCTAAAACAAATGAAAGATAATGGACCAATTTGAAATCTACCTCATACATAAGGGACCAATTTGAGACTTTGGCTTAATTTTTATATTTTGTAAATAAATACTCCCTCCGTCCCTTTTTATTTGCTTCATTGCAGAACTTTTTTTGTCCCTTTTTATCTGCTTTGTTATGAAATCAAGAGGTCATCAATGAACTTTTTTACCATTTTATCCCTATTTAATATTATAGTCATAATGGACGATTTGACTTTTGGTAGAGAATTATTTTGGGGTTCTGTAGTAATCAATTGGGGTAGGTTTCATAAAAAAATTGTGAGAGTATTTAAATTAGTTGGAGAAATTTAATTTTTGAAATATGAGCATTAAATTGATGATATAATTAAGTCTAATTTAATAAGGGTAATATAGTCTTTGTATTTTAGATTTTACATTAACTTTAGTGATTTAATCATTATATTAATTTGTGTGCAACAACCTTAAAAAACAGATAAAAAGGGACGGAGGGAGTACTATTTTTGACAATTGCGGCGTGTGAGTGAGTGTGTGTCGATTGTCTTTTTGCCAGCTGGCAGAAAGAAGAACCGGAGAATATGGTGGAAATGGATGGATGTAGAGGATAGAAACCCACATGTAACCGCAGGGAGACAGTACAAGTTCATACAATGCCGTATTCTCTATATTCTGACATAAAAGAAAAAACGAAATATTTTTATAAATAAAAAAATACATTTTTTAGAAATTAAAAAAATATTTAAAATTGCGTTTGGACGCCGACGATTCAACCAATTAGCCAAACCAAGCTTCATATTGTTTTCCACTGTTGTGTTCTTCTGGTCACACAACCAGCATCTCTCTCTCTCTCTCTCTCTACACTTCTCTCTCTCTCTCTCTCTCTCTCTCTCTCTCTCTCTAATCTCGATTCAAGTTCGTTCAGGTAAATCCAGCTCAATTATCTATCGCTCTTCGCTTTTTTCGATTCATCGATTTTCTTGCTCGTTTCTTGGTTTTGTTTTGTATGTTGATGATTTATTTGTTTGGTGAATCGTGGTGCTGTTTGTGCTGTTGCGTACTGTGTGATCGTTTTTCTTCCTGTGCGTGGTGAGCTGTTGCTTTGTTGTTGTTGTTGATGTTGATTTCGTCCAGGAAAATTCAGTGAGATGACCATTTCTTGAGCTATGCGATTGTTTTTTCCATGTGGTTTGGCTCTGTTTTGATCAAAATCTTGTGGTTCTTATTGGAATTTTAGTGTTGATAGGATAGCTTCTTCTGATTGTTGTTGATTTGAGTTTGAAAAATTTGAGAGTCTGTTTTTGGTTGTGAATAGAAAGTCTGGTTATTTTAGGGCCGTCGATCATTGTCCATTTATTTGGATCTGGATGGATGTCATAATTTACGCAGAGTTTTAAGGATATTCATAGTTTTACATTAGAGTTTCTTCTTCTTTTTCTTCTTCTTCTTCTTCTTCTTCTTCTTCTTCATTAGATATTGAAACTTGGAGTGTTTGATTTCCATCGAAGGGACGGCTTTAGAAATGACCAAACTTTCATTTTTGAGTTCCAGCAGGATTTTGTGATTGAGAGAGGGGGACAATGTCAGGGGGCACGCAGAATAGTCTGAGAAAGGCACTCGGAGCCTTGAAGGACACCACAACAGTGTCATTGGCTAAAGTCAACAGTGATTACAAGGTGGATTTGGATTTTCATACGCATAACCTATATGATCAGATGCTCGACTACTTACTTTTGCCTATGTTTAACCGGGTATCATGTTTTGCAGGAATTGGACATTGCTATAGTTAGAGCCACAAATCACGTGGAGCGTCCAGCAAAGGAAAAACATATAAGAGGTTTGTCCTCTCTCTTTACCGCCGTTTTCCACAATGTTTCAAGTATACTACAGTTAGAAGGAAAGGTTGTCAGATAAATAACTGTCTTTGTTCCATTCATTGATTTGTTTCCTTTTGCAGCTATATTCTCTGCAATCTCAGCTACTAGACCTCGGGCTGATGTTGCATACTGCATTCATGCTCTTGCAAGACGATTGTCAAAGACACATAACTGGGCGGTAGGTCCATGTTTTAGTTATCAAGCATCTAGTCAAGCTTATAGTAGAGACAAAAGCCTTTCCATGTATTCACTTAAGGATGGGGAACATATGATGAAGCTTTTAGGAACTCTTTAGTTACTTGCCCAGCATTTACATTTTTGGACGGTAAAATGTTAGAACTTAGAACACTTGACCGGAAGTTAAATTACTGGTTGTCCCCAAAATAAAAATATAGTTATACTAATGGATTGTAGACAATATGGCTTCACCATCAGTGGTGGATACTTGATGTGCTTCTTGTGTTTTTGTGGTCATGCTGGTTCTCTGCTTACCATGGTTAGGTTGATACAAATGTTTTGATAGGTTTTTGAGCCATTAGTGTTTGAGGAGTTCGTCATAGTTTGTTTGTGCAATTTCTATTTTGGTTGACTGACAATTGGTATGTCTGTAGGTTGCTTTAAAAACTTTAATTGTTATACACCGTGCTCTAAGGGAAGTGGATCCCACATTTCATGAGGAACTCATAAATTATGGAAGAAGCAGAAGTCATATGCTCAACATGGCTCATTTTAAAGATGATTCTAGTCCAAATGGTACCTTAGCTTCTCTCTTTGACATTGATCTTGTTATTATTATTGCTACTACTTTGATTTACTTTTTAGTTATTTCTTTGTTGCTCAGCATGGGACTACTCAGCATGGGTCCGCACTTATGCCTTGTTTTTGGAGGAAAGATTGGAATGTTTTCGTGTATTGAAGTATGACATTGAGACAGATCGCCCTGTAAGTGCAAATTGTCTAAATGCAATATACATTACATTTCATGCAAGCATCAAGTTTCCCTCGCAGTAGGTTGATGAATTAACTGGATGTTGCTTAGTAAAGAATTTTATGAGGCTAGTGAATGCTACAGAACAGCCCTTACTGAAATTGTTATCTTGGCAGTCAGCACAACTTACACGCGTTTTTTTTTGGAAAGTAATACAAATAGTTTATTTCATAAGGTATATTCATTGATATAAATTTTGTGACAGAGGACCAAAGATTTGGAGACTGCAGAACTGCTGGAGCAGTTGCCAGCATTACAACAACTTCTCTTCCGAGTTCTTTGTTGTCAGGTGAATCTTGATTTAACTAGTTCAAGTTAAATGAAATTTTGACCAAGCATTTTGAAAAATCACACAATGATGGAGTGGTATAGTCTTACAACATATTAAATTCTTGTGAGGTGCAGCCAGAGGGAGCAGCTGTGAATAACTTTGTCATTCAGCTAGCACTCTCGATGGTATGTGAATTGTTTAAGTACATGGTTTTCATATGTGTTTTTTTCTTTATGTCATCCTTTCTGAATGCACTTCTTAATTTATATAGGTTGCCTCAGAAAGCATTAAAATTTACCAAGCTATCAGTGATGGCACGGTCAATTTGGTTGATAAGGTATGGTATGGTTACCTTAAATATGAAGCTTCAATGTTCAGCTTTCCATGTATTTACAAGATTTCTGTGACAGTTTTTTGAGATGCAACGCGCTGATGCTTTAAGAGCTCTTGATATATACAGGAGGGCTGGAAAGCAGGTATTTCTTGTGGGATTATGTTTTTATTCTTCAATTTAACGGTCCGGTAATCTTTAATAGTCGTATTTTGAATCCTTCTAGGCTGAGAGACTGTCTGAGTTTTATGAAATCTGTCGAAATCTTGATATTGGACGGGGAGAGAAGTTTGTTAAAATTGAGCAGGTTGGTTGGCACCTTTATTTTGCTTTACTAAACTGACAGTGAAATTTTTAGTTATTTAGTGTTTAAATACATTATTGAGTTAACTATTTGATGATATGAAGCCCCCTGCGTCATTTCTACAAGCCATGGAAGAGTATGTAAAAGAAGCTCCTAGGGATTCAGTAGTCCGCAAGGATCAGGTAAGCACTGGCCATTTTTTGCTTTACAATCTGGAATTTTCTTCAATTTTTCCAGAAACAATATATCTTGACTGCTGAAATATATTCCCCAAACAATGCTTCCATATATACTTACCAAACAGGTCAATGACAACAAGATTGCCTCTCCTAAAGAAGTTTTGGCTATAGAATACAAAAAGACACCAGAAGTTCAGGAGGAACGTCCACCTTCACCATCTCCACCCCCGCCTCCTGAACCTGTAAAAGTTGAAACACCTGCAGCACAACCACCACCCGATTTGTTGGTAATTATAGCAATCTATTTTGGTTTCCTGCTTTTGACATATGCAGATTGTGATCTGGTCTGGCTGCTCCATTTATGTTTACTAAGATTCTTATTTGTTGCTTTAGCTGCACTTCTGAACTTCTCTCCTTTTGGTTTGCCATCTAGAATTTGGAGGACCCTAATCCAGCTGCAGCAGAGTTGGAGGAGAAGAATGCCTTGGCTTTGGCCATCGTTCCTGTCTGTGAGTTATTTTTCCCTTTCCTCCATTTAGTATACCTCAATCTGCTCTTGCAAATCTAATAGTCAACTTTTTCCCAACTGAACTAACTGGGTTCTCTATAGATAATAATCAATGATTTAACATTCTTAGGACTAAAATCTGACTATTAATATGGCATTTCACTCCCTTTTCTACATATTTTTGCAGCTAAAATTCAACACTAAAGTTAAAATTTAAAATGTATGCTGCTATGCATTTTATCATATTTTATTGTTTCATTTCTTATGACTTCTTGTGCCGGTGGTTTCAGCTTCAGTTGATCAGCCAACTTCTGTTTCAAATCAAGCAAATGGAACTACAGGCTGGGAATTGGCACTTGTTACAGCTCCAAGTTCTAATGAGAGTACTGCTGCAGCCAGCAAATTGGTACGCTCTCCTCTAGGAATATATGAACAATCTGCCATTCTGTCAGTTTACATCTTAAACTTGCACTTTGATACAATCGGTTGATGCTTTTGGTTCTCTGCTAATGAATGATGATGGCTTATTGAATGAGCAGGCGGGAGGTTTGGACAAGCTTACACTAGACAGCCTATACGATGATGCAGTCAGAAGAAACAGCCAGAATGTGAGCTATAACCCATGGGAGCAATCACCGTCGATGGGACCTATGATGCAACCGACAATGCATGATCCATTTTTCACCTCTCATACGGTTGCTGCTCCACCTTCTGTTCAGATGGCAGCTATGTCGAACCAGCAGCAGCAGGCTTTCATGTTTCCGCAGCAGCAGCAACAAATGATGATGATGGCCCCTCAACAACCTTCTTTGAACCCTTTTGGAAATCCTTATGGAGCCACGGTCCATCCTTACGGCTCAGGTATGCCTGTTCAAGCATACAATCCATACTCTGGTCTCATCTAGGCACTTGGTCTAGAAAACAACAAATTCTTTACTATACAAAACTCGATGAACAAAGAATCATGGATATGCTCAGTTTTGGATTCTGAGATTGGGAAGCATGAAAGATAGACAGACTTGTACCATATATTGTGTATGTGCAGTAGATAGCAGGAGTGAAATTCTTTTTTGAATAATTTGTTAAGAGGGAGGCTTTTGATTATTTGGTTATTATATATATATATATATATGTTCAAGGAAACTGAGGACGAGCTTTTGTTTCAGACCACGTAGAAATTGTTTTTAGTTCCTGATTGATTATTGATAATGCTTTAGCAGGAATATTGTCCTTGGCTATATTATTGTTTCAGTCTCTTTTCTTTATATATATGATAGGAATTGTTTGTATTATGTGATTGTTCACTTTCATACATCATTTATCAAATGAAAATACATCAAGTTTGGGAGCTGTCTTTTCCGTTTTAACTTTTAAGAATAATTTCTTCATTGCCATGTTCTATTATGATAACCTTGATTATTCACTCACTAACAATGGCAACGGTACTTAATTCTTATTGTAAATCTTGCACGATCTTAGCCGTTTAATTTTTTTTATTCTCAAAATATCACATCTTCACAGGAAAGCTTAGGAAATCCGTTTAATGGTTCATGACTCTAGTCATGTCATTTGTTGCATAAAATTTTTATTAACACAAGACGATGCGTTTTGCTAAAATTAAGGTAATTTTGAGAATTTGAACAAATTTGTAACTTTAGGGGACCCAAATCAGTAAAGTTTTTAGTATGATTTCTGTTCTTTTGTTACTTTACTCATTGCAACATACTCCTACCAAGCAGCGTGATAGCTATGGTTTTACTTCAACATAATTTATAATTTAATAGGGAAAACTTTATTTTTTAAAGGAAAAAGGGGTAAAAACTATTTAATAATAAAAACCTTGAATTAAATAATTAAACTAGTCCTATTCTCGGTGGTCCCGTAGTAAGTTATGCTTGTGTTTTATTAGGTCGTATTCTAATTATTGGACTTATCATTCACATTCAATACCCTTTTATATCTATTCATCCAGCACAATCACTCCATAAATAGGTATCAGCAACGTTGCCAACTTGCCATCAACTTGAAATGAACCTAAATTTCAAGTGTTCTGTAAAACTGGTCTTTTCTCTCTCTCTCTCTCTCTCTCTCTCTCTCTCTCTCTCTCTCTCTCTCTC